>JAGWEN010000127.1:167500-243968 GCA_018703685.1 Orius laevigatus
TAAAATAAATACGGAAATATAACTAATGATTCCCTCAGTTGGATTCATACGATGTCAGTGTTAATAGGTCTTGTTTGTGTTTTGGTCGCTTTGCTGTGGTACTATTTGAAACGTCGGTTTTCTTTTTGGCGTCGACAAGGTGTCGAAGAATGGAAGGCGACTTCAATTTTTGGCAACTTCGGACAAGTTTTTGCCTTCAAAGAGAACGAAGCGGACGTCACCGATGAGTGCTATAGACGCCTCAAAGGACCTTTCGGAGGTTACTATTTCCTCTGGAAGCCTCTTTTGATGGTCAAAGATGTCGAGCTAATGAAAAACATTTTCATCAAAGATTTCGACCATTTCGCCGACCGTCCTCGCTTTATGAACTTCCACGACACCGATATGATCGTTCGGTCTTTATTCTTCATGCCAGCAGCACCTTGGAAGCCACTAAGGATGGCCTTTTCGCACCTATTTACGCCCAAAAGACTCAAAAGCATGTCCGAACAAGTAGGAAAAGTTTGTCAAACCTCAGTCGATAAATTTGTAACTTCTGCAAAGAATGGTAATGATATCAACTTAGATTCGGATTTAAACGATATTACCATGGATGTTATCACGACCAGTTTTATCGGCATCAGTTTACAAGACAAAAAGACGTTTGAAAGAGTTTCGAGCTACTTTAACTATCTAGGAGCTTTTGACACATTCAAAGGTGTCCTATGCACAGTCCATCCGGAAATCTATAATTTTTTCCGAATGACTTCTCTAGATAAGAGGATCCACGGGCTCTTTTCCGAGCTAGTCAAAGACGTCGTGGCCCAAAGAGAAAAGTCAAAAATTGCCACCGAAGACTTATTTGAATTCCTCATCAAATGCAAAAATGGCGAAAACAAACACATTGAAGGTAAAAGAAGAAAACCAAGAATGATACTAAATGAATGTTACAGGAATGACTGTCGAAGAAATGATGTCACATGTTTTCGTCTTTTTCTTCGCTGGACACGACACGACTGCAGCGACGACTTCGTTCGTTCTATACGAACTTTCGAAAAATCTCGAATTGCAGAATCGACTCCGCAACGATATACAGGAAGCAATTGAGAAAAACAACGGATTAACCTACAGTGCAGTGAAGGACGTCCCTCTTTTAGAATGGACCATCAAAGGTTTTTCAAAAAACGCAACTTTGTTTTAACCTTTTCCTTTATAGAAGCGACAAGGATGTATCCAGTATTGGGAGTGCTGAAAAGGGTTTGCACTAAACCGTACAAGTTCAATGATTTCGATATCCCTGTTGGGACAGAAATCATTCTTCCATGTAGATCTTTCCATTACGACCCTAAGTACTTCGAAAATCCAAATGTTTTCAATCCTGAGCGTTTTGCTGATGGAAAAGATCCTGACGTCTTCATGCCTTTTGGAAAAGGACCTCGCCTTTGTATAGGTGCGAACATCGAAAATTTCGATGACCTTTTGATTGATTCTTTTCAGGTATGAGGTTTGCAGAAATGACGATCAAACTTCTAGTTTCGTCAATTCTTCTAAAATACGATTTAAAGCCGAGCGACAAAAACAAGCTTCCTTTGAAATATCACGTGACTACTGCTATCACCAATAAACCAGTTGGAGGACTTTGGGCCAAAATGGAATTGAGAGGTGCTGCTTGAAACTATTCAACCTATCACAATGTTTTCCCACATTTTGGTTGAATGAATCCATCAGTTAATATTGGTGCTGTTGAAATGATAGCACAGGTGGAAAGGAGCTTTTGTTTTCAAATAAAACATTAATACAGCAAAAAAAAGTATTTGTACCTCCCCTTGAATTCTTGCTTTCTGCAAAAATTGTATAAAATGACCAGTGAGCTGCACCAAGAGGGCTCACAATAGGGATTCATATTTGGTGTATAATAAAATAATTGTCGATAATCAGTCGTTTAGTACAAATCACACAGTTTAACTAAGATAGGTGGGGTTGACCTTCGTAAAGTAAAATAAATAAGAAAAAACTATCTAATTTTCTTAGTTGCCAATGATGTCAGTGTTAGTAGGTCTTGTTTGTGTTTTGGTCGCTTTGCTGTGGTACTATTTGAAACGTCGGTTTTCTTTTTGGCGTCGACACGGTGTCGAGGAATGGAAAGCGACTTCAATTTTTGGCAACTTCGGACAAGTTTTTGCCTTCAAAGAGAACGAAGCGGACGTCGCCGATGAATGCTATAGACGCCTCAAAGGACCATTCGGTGGTTACTATTTCCTCTGGAAGCCTCTTTTGATGGTCAAAGATGTCGAGCTGATGAAAAACGTTTTGATCAAAGATTTCGACCATTTCGCCGACCGTCCTCGTTTTATGAACTTCCACGACACCGATATGATCGTTCGGTCTTTATTCTTCATGCAAGCAGCAAACTGGAAGCCTCTAAGGATGGCATTCTCTCACTTATTTACGCCCAAAAAACTCAAAAACATGTCCGAACAAATAGAAAAAGTTTGTAAAACGTCTACATCGAAATTTCAAACTTTAGCGAAAAACGACGAAGACGTTGATTTAGACCTAAATTTGAATTCAATAACGATGGATGTTATCACGACCAGTTTTATCGGCATCAGTCTCAAAGATCAGAAAACATTTAAGACATCTTCGGACTACCTTAACTTCCCAGGAGCTTTTGACACATTCAAAGGTGTCCTTTGCTCCGTTTATCCGAATATCTATAATTTTTTCCGAATGACCTCTTTTGACAAAAGGATCCACGGGCTCTTTTATACGCTTGTCAAAGACGTTGTGGCACAAAGAGAGACATCGAAAATCGTCTCCGAAGACTTCTTTGAGTTCCTCATCAAATGCAAAAATGGCGAAATCAAACATATCGATGGTAAATGCTCAGTTAAATACATCAAAAGATCAATTTTGTGGGATTTTGGGCAATTGACTTGATTGATTGTTTAAGGGATGAAAGACGAAGAAATGGTTTCCCATATTTTCGTCTTTTTCTTCGCTGGACACGACACGACTGCAGCGACGACTTCGTTCGTTCTGTACGAGCTATCGAAAAATCTCGAATTGCAGAATCGACTCCGCAACGATATACAGAAAGCCATTGAGAAAAACAACGGATTAACATACAGTGCAGTGAAGGACATCCCTCTTCTAGACTGGACCATCAAAGGTTTTTCAAAAAACGCAACTTTCTTTTAAACATTTCCTTTATAGAAGCGTCGAGGATGTATCCAGTTCTGGGAGTTCTAAAAAGGGTTTGTACTAAACCATACAAATTCAAAGATTTCGATATCCCTGTTGGGACAGAAATCATAATTCCGTGTAGATCTTTTCATTACGACCCTAAATACTTCAAAAACCCAAACGTCTTCAATCCTGAGCGTTTTGCCGATGGAAAAGATCCTGACGTCTTCATGCCTTTTGGAAAAGGACCTCGCCTTTGTATAGGTGCGAACATCGAAAACTTCGATGAACTTTTGATTGATTCTTTTCAGGAATGAGGTTCGCAGAAATAACAGTGAAACTCTTAGTTTCTTCCATTCTTCTAAAATACGACCTAAAACCAAGCGACAAGAACATAGAGCCTTTGAAGTATCAAGTCGCCTCTATCATCACCAACAAACCATTTGGAGGACTTTGGGCCAAAATGGAGTTAAGAACAAAGTCATAATTCAAGTTTTCAAATTGATCTCCTAGTTTTTGGGCATTTTGTAGTTAGACTGGGATTTTGGTTGATTCATGGCTCTACCTCTCCACAAATACGACATCTCCGTCTCCTATCACCTTCCCTGCCCTCCTCGACTCTCCCCCAGCATTCTACCACCTCCCCCTGCTCTCACATAACCTTGCCTACTTTCCCATCACCTTCTCGACCCTCCTCCCAACATTCCACCATCTGCCCCTACTCTTCATTAGAACGAATGCACTTAATTTGTTTTGAAATTGTAAGTAATTTAAAAAAATAAATTATCATGCAATCTTTATCTTATTTTCCATACTCTAATTGTTTACTTAATACTGGGCTGCGTGAGAGCAATCTAGTTCCTATCAATGAAGTACTTGTTACGTAAATTTTGAGGAGGGGTTGACCTCCAAAGGTAATTATTTTGAAGACATCAGTTTGCTAAAGGAGATGGCTCTGTTTGTAAGTGTTTTGTGTATTTTGATTGGATTGGTTTGGTACTATTTAAAGCGTCGTTTTTCATTTTGGCGTCGCCATGGAGTCGAAGAATGGAAGGCGTCTTCCCTTTTTGGAAACTTCGGTCCTGTCTTTTTGTCTTCAGGGACCAACGAGGTCGACATCGCCGATGAATGTTATAAGCGAACAAATGGCAAATTTAGCGGCTATTATTTCCTTTGGAAGCCCATCCTTTTGGTCAAAGATGCCGAATTGATAAAAAACGTTTGTATTAAAGATTTCGAGTGTTTCCCGAACCGTCCGCGTTTTCTGAATTTCTACGGCACGGATGAGATAGCGAAGTCGATCTTTTTTATGGAATCTGACGAATGGAAGCGTTCCAGGATGGCTTTTTCGCATCTCTTTACACCAAAGAGGCTCAAAAGCATGGCGGATCAGATCGAAAAAATTAGTATTGATTGTAAATCGAGGTTTTTAAAAATGGCAAAAAACGACGAGGATGTTGATTTAGACACGATTATGTATAGCATAACGATGGACGTGATAACAAAAAGTTTTATCGGCATTAGTCTCAACGACCAAAAGATTTTCCACACCGTATCCAAATACACGAACTTCCTCGATTTCAGCGATCTCCTGAAAAGTCTCTTATACACCATTTACCCGCAAATTTTCAATTTCTTTCGAATGACAGCGTTAAACAAAGAAATCCACCAGCTCTTCACGTCTTTAGTGAAGGACGTTTTAGAAGAGCGTAAAAAATCTGATGCTTCTAGCGACGACTTTTTCGAGTTTCTCATCAAATGCAAAAATGGAGAAAACAAACACTTGGATGGTATGAATTTGGTTATGGGTTTTCATTTTGACCTTTTTTTTAGGGATGTCAGACCGCGAAATCGCAACTCATGTTTTCGCATTTTTTTTCGCCGGGCACGACACGACTGCCGGGACGGCTTCTTTCGCTCTTTACGAGCTGGCTAGAAATCCGAAAGTTCAGACTCGTCTTCGAGATGAAATAGAAAAAGCGGTGGAGAAAAACAAAGGATTGACTTACGATGCTGTCAAGGACATTACGTACTTACAATGGATTATTCTAGGTTTGTTAATGAACCAAATTGGCAGGAGGGAAGGTGCAGTGATGCTAGATTGGGCAACAGTCCAGTGTCTCCAGATTGAACGATTTATAGCAAATTGGGCTCCTTTAAACTGTTCAGTATTGCCAGATTGGGCGGTTTATCGTGAATTGAATTATCATTAGGTCAAGAGTCAGCAGATTGAGCGATTTATAGAAAGTTAGGGCACTTTAAACTGTTCAGTATTGCCAGATTGTGTCCAGTGTCATCAGATTTATAGCAAATTAGGTGGACGAAATTGGTTTACCAGAGAGAATTGTTTATTGGTTTCTATGACAAAATGGTTTAGTCAATGTTCGGGAAAAAAAAAGCCTCTAAGCCAAAAGGCTCCGTGAGGCCGACCCCAATAGCCTGCTTTCCTCCGGAAATCCGCTAAAAAAATTGGTTCAGGTACTTGCCACCATTTATCCTTACCCCTAGGCCCAAACAAATCTTCCAAACACCTTAAATCCCTTTAAACCACTTAAAAATTAAGAATAATTAGAGACAATGATGGTTCGGAGGGTAACAAAAGGATCTCAGGTGCTAGAAGGGCTAAACGAAGAGAAAAATCTTCAAGGTTCGCCGAACTGACCATCAACTTTTATTGCAGAAATCACTCGGATGTACCCGGTATTAGGAGTAATAAAACGTACAAGCGCCAAACCGTACAAATTCGATAACTTCGACATCCCTGTGGGAACCGAAATCATAATACCAACGAGAGCCCTTCATTACGACCCTAAATACTTCAAAAATCCAAATGTCTTCGACCCCGAAAGATTCGCAGACGGGAATCAACCTGAAGTCTTCATGCCTTTCGGAAAAGGACCTCGCCTTTGCATAGGCAAGTAAAATCATAAAATTTCAATAATTTTTTTTTTCTTTAGGAATGAGATTCGCACAAATATCTTTGACACTTTTGATTTCTTCGATTCTTCTGGAATACAACTTGAAAACGAGTGGTAAAAATATGGAACCTTTAAGATACACCGCTTCTACAGCAATAACGAACAAACCTGTCGGAGGGCTGTGGATTAAAATGGAATTGAGAAAATAAAGGGTTTTGAGCCATCAAGGTCCTTGAAAACTACCTTTATATCAAGATGTCTAGGTTAGAAGGTTCCAAATCTGCCTAATGTGTCCTCATCGATTAGCTGCAGACTCATCGAAAAAGACTATTCACATTAAAAAAAGTTCCAAATTCAATTTTTTTGATATTTTGGGATGCATCATGTAGAACAGCAAGGTAAAATCCATTTGAAATGCAGATGAAAAAAAAGCTTCGATCACGAACGTCAAATCGGAAATCATAAATAAATCGTTATCTATAGCGCATCTCATTTTAATGCCCTCATCTTTCGTCAATTATGGAACTGGACGGGGCTTATTGGGCGAAAACGTGTCCTACGAGTTAACGGTTGCATCACAAAGGTTGTCCGTTTCTGCCGTTACATTTCGTTTATCATGCGTTATTAGTCCGATATTTTTACCATCGTTTTCTGGCAAAAAAAGGACTTGTGAAGCGAAAAAGATGTCGCTTTTATGGAATTATAGGGTAACATTGTATTCAGAAATTTGTGACTTTTATTTTGTTTTTTTGTCGGAGTTGTCACTCGGAATGGGACTCGCGTTTTGAAACGGTACACGGGCCCGGGTCGCAACGGTCCACTCTCATTGTCCCCAAAGATTGGATCCTTTTATGAATAGAGCCTCGAATCCCTTCGATTGAATACCCTCAAGCGGAAAACCGTGGATTGACGACCCGCCTCGAGATTAAACGCGCGGTGAAAAATCCACGTCTGAGGTGATAAATTAATTTCCCGATGACGACAGACATTTTTTGTGTGAAAAAGACCCGTTTACTTTCAAGCATACCTTCACATCTCCTTTTTACGCATAATTGAACACAATACGGGCAATTTACACGAGAATTGATACATCCGATGCCCAGAGAAAAGGAAGTTTCACAAACTAAACGCTTTTTTCCGTCATTTTAATCATTTGAATGCCCGTCTCCTACCCCAGGGGGGGTGAGGCAACGGGACACCTGAAATAAAATGGTGGAACTAGAGTATAAACATAAAATTTGGATGCACGAGACAAACTAAATTGCCCAACGTTTTTGAGATTCCTGAACTTTTAGTCGATTCAAATTTTTTCTTGCCAAAAAGGGTCAAAACATGACTGAAAGGGGTCTTTTCTAGTCAAAAAAGGGCTCAAAATCTGTCTAAAAAGTGTCTTTTTGTGTCAAAAAGGGTCAACATGTGGCAGAAAGGGGTTTTTTCTAGACGAAAGAGGGTCAAAATATGGCTGAAGAGGGTCTAATCTTGTAAGAAAGAGTCAAAAACTGGCTGAAAAGGGCCTTTCTAGTCCACAAAGATACAAACTATGTTTAAAAAGTGTCATTTCATGTCAAAAAGGATCCAAATTTGCCTGTAAAAGGTCTTTTTTGGTCGAAATAGGTTCAAATTCTGCATGAAAAAAGAGCCTTTCTTGTCGAAAATGGTCAAAATGTGGCTGAAAAGGGTCTTTTCTTGTCGAAAAAGATTCAAAATCTGCCTGAAAAGGACCTTTTTTGTCGAAAAGGGTCTTAAATGTGTCAAAATTTTCTTCAGTTCTCATCAAAAATGGTCGAAATTTGCCTAATAAGTGTCTTCAAACATCGAAAAAGGTTAAAAATCTAATATCTCAACAAAAAAAAGGTAAAAATCTACCTAAAAAATTGTTTTTAAAGTGCTTTTCTTGGGTACTTCCTACTGTGACTAAACCAATAAATTCATCTAGCATAGGACGTTAGAATTAATAATCAAAGTTCCACTTCGGTACTTCCTCTTCAAGTTGAAACTAATTTAGATGTAAAAACGCATTATTTGTACCGTTGACGATTAAATGTAGCATGAGCATTCTTGAATATTCGAGAGGGTGAAAAGTATTTAAAACGGGAGGGCTAAGGTCAGTTAATTTATCGATTTTTCATTTCTGAAAGAGTAGGGGGTGTGTTAATGTCCTCTTTCCCAAGGGGTCCTAGACACACGATCGAGTATAAACAAACGAAAAATTTTGAGCTTTTTAACTAATAAACTCGTGACTCGTTCCTTTTGTCTCCTCTGGGAACGTCTGGATGAAAATGCAAATGTTATCCGATTTCGAGAAAGGAATATCGATATCATGATTCGAAATGTTCCTTATTCCGTTCGTGGCTTCCTTATTGTTACCCTCCAGCATTTTAATGGGCATTTGAATAAAAACTATTATAGTTCAAGTTTTCACTGGTAGAGCCCAAGGCGGTGGCTTCCTGCCTGGCCAAAGGTACCCAAAATGGTTCATTATTTTCTTTAGACTTGGCCGGAAAAAAAAAGTTTTATTATAAAACCTCGTCGAATCTATGACAAAAGGATTTTTCTTTTTTACATAGGGAAGGAATGCGAAGGCGACAATGCACATGGAAATTTAATACCGAGCATGTAGATTTTTTTTTATATAAAAACACGTGGCCTTGTCGCTATTATCTCGGGGGCGTTCAATGTATGCCGGACAAAAGGTTTCTTTTAGTAAAAAATTTTATTATGAGAGAAAATTTTTTATTTTAAATTTGGAGGGGGAGTAGTTTTTAATGCAAAAGGCCATAGGAAAAATGAGACAGAAGTTGCTTTAGACTCTAATATCACAAAAAATTGCATTTATAGGGTCAGGCAATGAAATTTTTTTAAAAGGTCTTAAATAGAGCTTTCCAAAAAAGGGTTAACGTGGACAATCGGTCGAGCCCTTCTTGAGATATCTGGGCTTAAAGTTTGATAACTCATAGGCATAGAAAAAAGCCAATTTGTTGTCTAAAAGCCTCAAAATCAAAATTTAAGAATTTTTTTTCCCCCCTTAAAAAACCCCAAAACTTTACTTTTAATTCGAATTTTATTCAAAAAGTTTCAAAAAGGTCGTAAAACATGAATAAATCGGTCGAGCCCTTTATGAGATATCTGGGTTTCAAAGTACAAAAGGTAGGCGTAAAAAAAAAAAAGAAAAAAAAAAGACCTTTTTTTAACGTATTTCTCACAAAGACCTTAAGGTCTCAACTCTCAAAACATCCAGAAAATTCAAAGGAATCGAACCCAAGACCTCAGTTATCAAGACGATTACGATCTTAAGTTCCCAAGCAATATTTTCCATGTTTTTCAATATCAAACAACTTTTATAGCCTTCAAAACAAATAAAATACAACCTCCTGGATATTTTATTTTGATTTGTTAACTATTAGTTTTGTATTTACGATCCTATTCAATGAAAACAATAAAAGCAAAAGTCGTTTTTTTCTAAAAAAAGGATGAAAAAGAAGGAAAGGGAAATAAAATCTCCTGGGTTTCAATTACGTTGGGTCATTACGGCGGACATTTCATGCCGAGACAAGTTACGATCGCTAATAAAATGATTTTTTTAGACGAAGGAATGTGTCTGGAGTGTTTCTAGACGAAACTTCAAAAGAAGAAATTTTTTTTATTGATGATAAAACTTACGCGAGTGAGGAAGGCGAATATGGGAAGTATCCTGAGCATGTTGTCATGGGGAAGGCACTGAGCAGACTGGGGAAGCTGAAGGAGGTGGATAGAGTCCTTCTTCTGCTAACGGATCTTCAGCCCCCAACATCATCGTTAATTCCGAGCTCGTCCTTTCCCTCGGAGGAAAACGGCCGCCCTCCCCTCTTTACTATAATTTTACACTTTTCCCAACTAGACAAGAATGCGATTGGGGCAAATTGGAGGTCGTTTTAGTCTGGAATTCTGTCGGAACACCCTCAAAAGATTTCTGTATGGAGTGGCCATATAAATCCAACTTCCTCAAAAATCTCCCTCAGTACTGCTTATAAGTTATATTCATTTAAAACTAAGCTAGCCCACCAAAAAAGATCCAAATTTGACTAAAAAATGTGGTATGGAGAACAAATCCAATCTTAAAATGTCGGGGCTCTACAGACCTCTCCAATTACACCAAATACCGCCTCCTCTATTCTTCCCCCTCAAACTGCACCGCCTCCCTAACCCTCCCCCTTCCAACGCCTCCTCTACCCTCCCCCTCCCAACGACTCCTCCACCCTCTCCCTCCCAACGACTCCTCCACCCCCGCACCAATATCTCTTCACCTCCTCTTCCTTCCTTAATCCTACCCTCAACTCTCTAGAGCACCCCACTACTCTCACTGGAGAACAAATCCAATCTTAAAATGTCGGGGCTCTACAGACCTCTCCAATTACACCAAATAACGCCTCCTCTATCCTCCCCCCTCACACTGCACCGTCTCCCTAACCCTCCCCTCCCAACGCCTCCTCTACCCTCCCCCTCCCAACGACTCCTCCACCCCCGCACCAATCTCTCTTCACCTCTTCTTCCTTCCTTAATCCTACCCTCAACTCTCTAGAGCACCCCACTACTCTCCCATCACCTCTCTCCTCTACCATCCCCCAACATCCTATTTTCCTTTTCTAACCTCCATTCACCTCATCCAACCTCATCACTTCCCCTTTACCTTCCACCTCCAACCCCAGCACTTTCCACTCACCTCGCCCCTTCCAACTTCTCTATTCTTCTGGACACTAACCCCACAGATTATACTTATGTACTGATTTATACACAAGAATATACACAAAATTCTCTACCCTACCCTACCCCCCCCCTTATACTCTCTCCCATCATCCTTCTCCCCTACCCACCCCACCCCTATCGCATAACCTCCAACAACCTCCTCAGCCCTCCCACCACCATAACCTGTCCCAATGGACACAGATTGGACATAGATTACCCTGGTGGATCAAGAAGATAAGAACAACAATAAAATTCGATTTAAATAAAAAATTTATTTGTTGAAATCATAGAAATTAAAATAAAGAAAGGAAAATGGATTATTTTTTGTCTCTGAGAGAGCTCAATTTTGATCTGACTTTATCAAGGACCACTTTAAGCTGCTCGTACTTTCCCGTCGAATTTGGTAAATTTTCAAAATATTCGACGTCGCTGATTTGCTTACTAAACGCTTCAGGAGGTGGGAGCTTAGTAAACGATGAATGGATTTTTAAAGCGGGAGTTCCCAACTCGATTGACTTGATTTGTCCGTGCGATGGCTCCGAAATGAGGTTGTCCACAACTGTTACTTCATCCACATTTGCCTATAAAAAATCAATATAAATTAGGAGAAACAAAAATTTTATTTATTACTTTTTTAGACTTTCTTTTTTTCTTGGTCTTTTTAGGTAAAATTTCCCCATCTTCGACTTCATTTTCATCAACTTCAACAACTTCGGTCTCTTCTTCAAGTTTCCTCTTTTTGCTCTCTTGAGTCTTATCTTCTTCCTCAGCTCCTGGAGGAAGAGGTGGATCTGAAGAGACCTCAGGTTCTATAAAAGATGGTTTATTTTATTTTATTTTATTTATTTATTTATTTTTTTTTTTTGCGAATTATAATTGGTTACCTTCATCATCTGAAGGTGGACCGATTTCATCAAGATCGTCTGGTTCCATCAATCTTTTTAATTCTTCAATAAAACATTCTTTACTCTGTTCCCTACACATGGGAGGCACTCTGTATTTATCAGTTTCCTAGCAACAAAGAAATTCATTAATAAATTCAATAGAGAGTTTACTCTCCAAGAACAAATAAACAATGTTTGAGTTATTGTCACTTGGTTGCATACTTACATTAATAGTGTCTGGTTCTGGCCAAACATTGAAGCCAGGATAGCCGATTACTTTAGAAAAATCGAAATTTGGTTTTTTCACATAAATCTCACCTTCTTCTTCATCACCGTTTGGAATACCTAAAATTAGAAGTCAAATTTGTGTTTGATTTTTGTAAAATTGATTACGTTCTCCGTTTGAATCAAGCATGTTGATGTCAGAGGAGACTTTACATTCTTCAAACCAGCCAGGGGGATAGCCGAGGGCTCTCATGATGTAAACATGCCTCGGTAACTGCTCTTTGGTTAATCCAAGTGCTTCACGTAATTTATCGCTGATAACGCCAGGTTTTATGTTTAAATCTTCAAGTTCGAGATGGTAACGTTTAAATGAGCTAAAACAGAAAATAGGCTTTAGGAAATTAAAGACTAGAGGAAGTTTGAAGATTTTACCCTCCAGATCTTTTGGTCAATGCCCTTCTTCTGTTCACCTCCCTCGCGTTGTACTGTTCTTTGCAGTCACGGATCCCATGAGGGCCACCACAGTTCCAGCAAGTGCCTGACATCAAAGCATTTGCTGGGGCTTTTTCGGGTTCTTCAGGGACGATTGAGATTTCCTGAAAAAAGGAAGTTAATCAGCTTAGAGTAACCTCAGATTTGACTACTTACTCTATGGTAAAGTATCTGAGAGAAGTTTTTCTCAGGTTCAATCGAAATACTGAACAGATTTGAATCACAATCAATATTTTCTTCATCGAGTTGCCCATCTTCTAAACCTTCATTATTTTCCATTTCCGCATCGCCCATGATGGAGCTTTATAAAAATCTTGATTCGTTTGATTTAGAAAATAAGTTCAAAAACGAAGGAAAAACATAACCTCTTGAACTGTTACAAATCAATCCTCCTATTGCAGGTTTGCCACCAACTTATGGCATCGTGTTTGATGGCTTTTGGCGCAGAAAACAGACACGATTCTGTGATTTTTGGGAGTTCCTGGCATCATAGATGAAATTTAAGAGCTGCCCATGATGGTTTTTGATATTAAATTTGAAAATTCACCAATTTTTGTTTTTGACGTCGTTTTAGGATAACTCGCTTACGATCACGCGGTTTTTTCAAGAAGGTAACATGCTTTGTACTGTTATGCTTAGAAATTAAATTTTCGTTAGCGAATTCTGGACCTGAAAGCGCATTTCCTTGTGTATAATTGAGTTAAATCTTCTTAAATAAGTTTTCATCTTCCAGAATTAAAAATGTAAAATTCACGAGAAATGGCCATTTTTTAAGAAAATCGTTCTTTTATCGATGGTCACTTTTTAAAATCATCATGGAAAACTTCGAGAATGAGGATCCCCATAATGAATCCCTAGATCTTCCAGAGACGCAAGTCGACACCGAATCTATCGGCGATTTTATCGAGCCGAAGGATGTCGAAAAAGACGAAAGTTGGGCCAAACTTGTTTCCATCAATTCGAAACTTCCTACAAAAGGTATAAAATGGTGAAAATCGTTGTCTTCTTGGTTTGGTACTTCTCATGTCACAAAAATGTCAAATTCGAAGCTGGAGTATTATTTTTCTTTCCCAGTTTCTCTATAATAACGTAGTTTAGAGAAAATAAACCACATCGTCTCAAAACTACCAGTTGTTACTACTCAACTAGCTTTGCATCAGTACACCATCATGCTAAGCTCTAGTATCTAGGAGCCATTTTGCATTGCTGTGTTATTACCCTGTCATGATGTATTTCCATTACTACCCATCATGCATTGCCGATTTCATGATTACTGATCATTCTTTGCATCAGAATAGTATCATGCATTGTACTAGAGGACTAGGCCATGGAGCTATCAAACACCCAGTTTAATAGCCATCTCCATAGTTAGGACCCATCATTCATTGCCACTGTGTTATTAGTAGGGACCGGATGTTAATGCAAAATAAAGAGTCAATTCTTTTAATCAGTGAAATCATCAACGAAAAACCATCAAAACAAAGAAATCAATCATTCTCCTTAACCATCATTCATCAATTCGTTGATGATTTCACTGATTAATAGAATTGAATCTTTATTTTGCATAAACATCCGGTCTCTAGTTATTACCCTGCCATGACGGATTTCCATTACCACCCATCATACATTGCTGATTTCATGATTACTTCATTCTTTGCATCAGAATAGTATCATGCATAGTGCTAGAACCATGGAGCTATCACACACCCTGTTTTATAGCCATCTCCATGGCTAGGACCCATCATGCATTGCTGCTGTGTTAGTACCCTTCCATAGTGGATTTCATTACCACACATCTTGCATTATTACCCATAATACATTGTGCATGACCAGATTTGGTGTTATAATGTAAACCTATAAATTATTAGTTAGATTGTCTTAATAATGATCCCTCAACGTTTTCTTTTTGTATTTAGATTTAATCAACGATTCATATAAATTTGGGCGTGACTCATCAGGATGCGACGTCGTCTTCACTGATAAGTCGATCCTTTCGCTCATAAGTCGGATTCATTTTTCGATTCTAAGGCGCGATTCGAGCGATTACGGCGTCAGTCTTGTGTACATCGAAGATTTTAGTCTCCACGGCACGTTCGTCAACGGCAATAGGATCGGGAAAGAGAATAAAATCCTTTTAAATACCGCAGATGAAATATCAGTCATCACTCCATGGAATAAGGGTACGAAAAAATGGTTTTATTCAAATCTAATATTTCTTTCAGTTTATCTCTTTGTTGCCAAGTCGTATGATCAGAACCCTTGGCTGCCGTCGACATTGTGCGACAGCTACGTCGTTTTGAAACATCTTGGACGTGGTGGCTATGGTGACGTTAAATTAGTCATGAATAAAGTAATAATGGCTTGTTAAAATTTCAAATTGTAACTTTTCATTTCTAGATCACTTGCCGACATCATGCTTTGAAAAAGTTGTCCAACGATATCGGCGAAAATAAGATTTTTAACGAGATCAACATTCTTAAAAGGCTCAATCATGTAAGTAACTACAGAATGTATCAGCATTAATAGACTTTTTTAAAGCCCTGCATCGTAAAATTTGAAGAAGTCGTCGAAGGTTCGGATTCAGTCTGCATATTTTTGGAATACATGCCGGACGGAAATCTGTTAAAAAAGATCAATAAAGATGTGAAAATCAGAGAAGAGGAAGCCAAAATAATATTTTATCAACTGACACTTGCTGTTGACTATCTACATGACGAAGGAATCACCCACCGTGACCTTAAAGTATGTCAATCATCAAAATGGAAATCATAATATATTTTTCAGCCGGAAAATATTCTACTATCGTATTCCCATCTTTCAAACTCAAGGGCCATACCTTTGGTCAAAGTCACCGATTTCGGACTCTCAAAAATAACGAATTCGAAAACAAATTTGGAAACTGCATGCGGGACTATTTTGTATGCAGCTCCTGAAGTCCTTTTTGTTCAATCGTGGGGTCCTTACAACAAAAAAGTGGACATTTGGAGCCTCGGCGTCATCCTTTATGCATGGTAAACATTTTTTATTATAATCAATCATTATTGTTTTTAGTTTAAAAGGATATTGCCCTTTTAATGGTGAAGATTTGAGAAAACCGGTGAATCCGGCAACTTGGAGCCTCAGATATAAAATCAACGATTACCACCATCTGTCATCAAATGCTATTGATATCATCAAAAAGATGACCAAAATTCAAGCTCAGTTGAGAATAGATACTAAGAGCATTTTTAGACACCCTTGGTTACTGGTAATGGTTTTTCATTTTTTCCCTGCCTCCTTGAAGTTTTTTTCCATTTTAAAATTAATTTTTTTTTCTTTCTCTAAGGATCACAACACCGTTAAAATAAACACTCTTTTGGGCCTTCCAAAGCGACAACCTAATGACAACTTGGACATGTTCTGCGACTGGAAAAGACCGAAAATCGTCTAAGTCTTCTTTAACCATGATATTAAATTCTGTGATTAGTAATAATAAGTGTGATAAGTACAAAAATACCAATCATTTGGTAATTTCTTTTTAAAGAAAAGTATTATAAATAATTCAGTTCCTAAACTTACTCAGGAAACTATCAACACATTCTTTTTTTCGTTAATTTTTTTCTTATATATATGTATTTGACTTACTTGTCATTAGTTATATCGCTTGTTAAAATGATAAATGATTACGATTTTTTATGAAATCGTTGGCTATCATTATTGTCAATAAAAGTTTATACTTCATTTTTTTTCCTAATTTATAAGTACTTTCGGTCAGTATATTCCACTTACCTGTTCTATGGAGTTGTTGAGCTACTGCACTTTGAAATCGTACATTTAATATATAAAACATTATAAAACTTTATTACAAAATACAATTCTGTCATCATTTCTGGGCAAATTCTGTCCATAAGTTTTGGAAAACTTCGGCGTATTTTTTGACGACGACTGGTCTAGAAATGATCGCCACAGTTTCATGATGGCACATAATGGCTTTATTTGTTAAATTCAAAGATCCTGTTATCAAAATTTCATTGTCGACGATTATTATCTTGTTGTGCATGTAAAATCGAGAATTCTTGGTCCTAACTGGTATTCCTGAAAAGAATTTGACTATCAGACTATAAAGGTCAAAAGGTTTACCTATTTTCAAATAATGCTTAAGGGGAGAATCAGGAGAAAAAGCGTGTTCGCAGTTCAGGATCACTCGGACAGCAACGCCTTTTCTGTGTGCATCCTCAAAAACCTTCTTGCAATAACCACTCGAAAATGAATACAAGCAGACATCCACAGAATGCTTAGCATTACGCACAAAATCCATCAAATAACTACAAAAGATAAGTCGCATTGGATAGGCTTAGCTATATTACCTGATTCGTCCAGAATTACAGTCCAAGCTTTTGCACTTAAGGATATTCCATGAGCCACTGTCTGGATTAACACAGGACTGACATGACCCTGCCTTTATGCCAAAAGTAATGATCTTCGTTATATCGATGATGTCAACGCCACTTTTTTTGGCTTTTTCGAGATAGTACTCCTCGAGGTATTTCCTCAATAGATATTTGTCAAACATGTACACGAATGCGGCCGAAGCACCCAAATAAACCACGGGTTTCGCTATTTTTTCAATCCAAGCCATTTCAAAGAAAAGCAAATCATTAGTTACAAGTTTTTCAAAAATAAAACAGTCAAAATAACAGAATGCTGAAGTAAACAAAAAGGTAAACAAGCCGGTAGGTTGTTTAGTGGTTGCTTCTCAGGGTTGTAAAAGGATGGTTAGATAAGATAAGGATATAAGGAGCGTGTTTGAACAGGTTGTATAGGTTATGAGGCGAGAAATGTGCAAAACTGTGGCGTCACTGCAAGGTTCCATGTGGTATTTTGTTAGCATCCTACGGCCACGGGGTTTGGGGGGACTAGTTTGGGAGTGATTTGGGACTTCCCTGACCGATTATTATAGTCTATAGAAGACGGAAACAATTTATTGATGTTCATTCTGAATGTACATTGTACATTTATAAACTCAAACATTGTACATATGTACATTACGTCACAAATCACAATATTCCGTACTGTTGCCATTATTTGGGATGTTTCCGTGAATTTCTATGATTAGAGTTTATGCGGTTAAAAATTTTCGTGGTACCTACACACATACTAATTCGAGCAATTCTTTAATGACAGTATTCAGTCCACCCATCGAGTCCACCTTTCTACAAATAATGTTATGTTTAAAACGAGTTGGAGCAGAATTACAGACTTCTTTCTTTCACAATTACATTAATTTTTGTTTAAGTTGATTAGTTGAAGGAAACAGACCCGGTATTTAAAAGTTTCGTGGAACAATGTAACATTTCCATTGGTGGACTCAGGGCATGAAGGAGGAACCACATGACTTATACTTTCTCAAAAGTTCTGGGCTCTACAGACACCAAATAATCCCCCCCTCCAACACCATCACTTCCTTTAACTTCCTCCCACCTGTCCCCAATCATGTACCGCCTCCCCATCTACTTCCCATTGCTCTATATCCTCCTCTTCTCTCCCTCATCCTTCCGCTACCTCATACCAGTCTCCCATCACCTCCTCGGATCGTCAGGAAGCCCTGAAAATCTTAAATCTATAGGCCAACAGGGAGCCAAGATACTCAACGTAGAAAAGCCCCTTTTCCTTCTTCTCTTGTCTTCAGACATGGCTACTGCCTCACCGTTTTGACCATCCAACTATTTTGGAGGTAGCTGGGGTTCAAACCACAAAAGTTCACTACTTTAGGAACTTACCGGATGTATGACTAGCAAAAAAAATTTTTAAACTTTTCATTTTTTCGGTTTGATTGCATCTTAATTCGTAAATGGTGGGGGTAAAGATGGGCCATGAAGTAGGTGTGGGCCCGGTTTCTCGGAAAGCCATTTCCAGAATCAGTCGTGAGTTGAGTTCGAAAGAGGAACCGCAATTCCCACTCTCGAAATGCCACCTCAAACTCTTACCGCTTCAAACCCGTAAGTCAAAATCAATTTTTTTCTACATATTTTGTCTCTCTTTCCAATCTTGTGCAGAAAAACGAAATTTTCTTCATTCAAGGTGTAAAAGAAAAGTACCGGCTGAAGATCACTAGACCTTTTTTTGGTCTTTGGTGTAGAATTTGACAACAAAGGAAAGAACTGGACCAATTCTCTATTTGACAAATTAAATTATCGCCACAGCCTTTTTGGAGGTGTTGACAGTCCATCTCGGAGATTCACCGTCCTAACTCCTTGTCCTACATAAACAATTTTCTTTTTTGAACACAAAATTTTCTTGGACAAACAAAATTTTCACAGAACTCGAAAGATTTTGGAACTGAACTTTCAAAAAAGCGCAGTTACTCTGACCTTTGTTTTGGCCTTGAATCCTAAGTTTTATGAGGGCTCGACTTCTTTTTTTCCCCTATCCTCTTCTCTTTATTTTGGTTTCTTTCTATTTTGTCCGCCGCTTGGTTATCGAGATGCGCATCTGAATAATAATGGGTATCGCTGCAATTTGACCTTCGTCCTTCAAAGAGATTTAGTAGCTCTTTACTTTTGTTGTTATCCAAGCTTAGAAAATAAGGAAATTGACTAAAATTCTGGTGGTTTCGGAGGCAAAATTTTATTAATATATAAAAGGGGGGAAAGGTCGTCTTATCTCGAAGTTGATTTCTATTTTTATCGAGTGTTTATTTATTTTTGCAAATTTTAAAGCGAAATTTTTAAGCTTTTTGTCGAAGATAAAGTGATTCGTTTACTTGATTGTGATTAGTGTGACTCTCAATATTTTTAATTAATAAATCATCGATTTATTGAATGGGGTTTTATGGAGTTGACGCCTGTTGTGCTGAATTTTTTTCTTTCTTTCTTCCGCATCATCTGCTCAACACATGGCAGTCGGCAGAGTTGATTCAAATCGATATAGCCTTGTTTTGCTGGAAAGTTCAGACAAATTGGGCCCCATTACTATAAGTAGTCAAGAATAGCGATTTTGGGTGCAATCTACTAACATACATAGGAAGCTGATTTTTAAAAGCGAATGTCAAAACTGAATAGTTCATGAGACCTGTATCTGTCACGGCAATTAAATTTGAAAAATAATCAAAGCCCTGAATTTCCCTGATGCAACACTACAATTCTGGTCAATATACCGTGAACTTTCTTGTAAACTATCGCACTTATATTATGAATAATCGAATAAAATGAAGGTCAAAACTATTTTCAAGTCGTCAATTTTCAATTGTCCCTCTCATTACTTTTTTTAAAAAATTACATAGGGAAGAAAATCTGTTTCCTCGGTGGTATCTAATTACTGACTTAACAAAAACATTGTACCAGAAGGTATTAATTAATTTTAACCACTCTTTTTATTTGATGATGTCGAGGGTGTAAAATCTCTCAGCGTATTCAAATATGATTAATTTTTTTTTTCGCAATCAGTTCTTTCTGGAAGAGGAAAAATTAATGACACGATGCTTGTTCATAATTTAATTTTCAAAGGCTATTGGTCTTGGTGGCCGGAAGCCGCTTCTGACGCGTATTTATCGTGATATTTACGGTTAAATGGCTTGTCGGAAAACATAACTTTTTTTTTTTTCTTTTTTCATTTTGGTCAAAAGTTCACTAAACACTGACTATTGAAAACGATGATGTGAAAAAGCTTTTCAGCTGTAGCCTCATCTGAATAATTTAAAATTTTTAGAGCTTGTTGGTTCCCGAATTTGGGCTTTACCCAGTGCGCTACCAAGTTGCTAGACGATAAAAATAACCATTACGTAAATCCTCTAGGTACTAATTCTATGAGTAGTTGATTTTTTTTTATCAAACAAAGTTTATCAATTTTTATCGTTAAGTACAATATTTATATTTTAATTGCCTAATTGCATTTTTTATCAACTCTTTTATTTAAATTGAAAATAATAATAATAATAGGTAAATAACAATTCTATTTTTTTTGTTGACATTTTTACTTTAGATAAGAATAAGACGCAAAAGTTAGCAGAAATTGGTTCAATAGACAAGTTTTTACAGGCGATCAAAAAACCAATTTTTTTACTGCTCTGCAGACTGGAGTACGTTGGATTTGAATAGCCAGTTTGAGCAAAATTCTTTCCTTATTCTTGCGACATTCAAATAATGTTCCCTGGGACTTGGGAGCTATTAAAAAAAAAAAAAAAAAAAAAAAAATGAGCATAATTACGAAATTCCGGTTTTTATTTTTATAAGATGTAAAAATACCTAAAAAAAATGTCGGCGAACAATGACTAATCATTTATTTCCTCGTTGCATTTTTGCTTGTAAGCTGTAATAATTTCGTTCTTTTTATTCTTTTTCAGCAATTTAGGACGGGAAGTCGAGCTGACCATCAACAATAAGCCGTTTAAAGGTAATGAAGAAAAATAAGTCCTAAACGATTATTCTTTCACTCATGAAAATTCGTTTGGAAACCGCACTGAACCTCTCCCAAGGCCGACTGTGGCACGACCATATTAAAATCAAATCTTTTCATTTGAATAAAATCCAAAAGCGTAGACTTGTTTCTCAAAGGATGATTCATGAAAAATGAGGAAAAAGTTTGTTTTTTTATACAAAAGTTTTGTATCACGAATCTCTTTAAATAGTTAGGCGGATTTCCTCAGAAGAGAGAGCGATTCAAGCAGTTTGTATGCTAATCGGACGGGTTTTTGACAATGAGGGACCAAAATGGCTAATTTATTTTGCTCGTCACCTTATTTCATGCGCCTACCTACTTGCTTTTTACGAACTTTTTTTTGGGAAAAGAGATCGTCATTCAGATTCGTACCAGCAGATCTGGCACTATCAGTCAGGCTCCGAAGACTAAATCGACATTTTCGTGTCTAAAGCCAAAAAAGGCTTCCTTTCCGTCTCTTTCAATAATGGTCCTACGGTTTTTCCAGTTTCCGATGATATCCCAGCAGATACGAGTTTAAACGCTTATATTCGAGAGCATGCACATTTGAAAGGGACCAAATTTATGTGCCTTGAAGGAGGATGTGGCGCATGCATAGTGTCCGTCCAATCGGTCCATCCGACGACCAAAAACCTTATATCATACTCCGTCAATTCAGTAAGTTTTCCAATATAGATCGAAAACATTTTCTGTTTTTTAAGTGTCTGGTCCCCATATTTGCTTGTCACGGATGGGCTGTGACAACCGTGGAAGGTCTTGGAAGCAAAGCTGCAGGGTACCATAAGATCCAAAAACGTCTAGCAGCAGCTAACGGGACTCAATGTGGCTACTGCACTCCTGGAATGGTCATGAACATGCACAGGTAATAATTTCTTAAAATATATATATAAAAAAAAGTTTTTTTTAGCTTGCTTGAAGACAATCCAAAGCTGACAATGAAAGATGTCGAAAATTCATTTGGTGGTAACATCTGCCGTTGTACAGGCTACAGGCCAATTCTGGATGCTTTCAAATCATTAGCTTCTGATGCACCTCAAGATCTTGTTCAAAAATTAGCTGATATTGAGGACATGGTTTGCCCAACAACTGGGAAATCATGTTCTGGAAAATGCGGCTCAAAATGTTCAGGCCCTGAAAGTGCTATAGCTTTACCAAAGCATTCGTTGAAGTTTGAACTTGAAGACGGTGCTGCATGGTATAGGCCGCTTTCGGTCAAAGAGGTTATGGAAATTTTCGACATGATTGGTGACAAAACGTATCGTTTCATTGCTGGAAACACCGGCCAAGGAGTTTATAGGATCAAAGAAGATCCTCAAGTTTACATCGATGTCAACGGAATTCCAGAACTTCACGGTTCCGAAGTTAGAAGTGATGGTATCACATTAGGGGCCAATATCAGCCTCACGGAAGCCATGGTACTTTTTTACAAGCTCGCCAAAGAACAAACCCAGAGCTACGCATACTGCAAAACTTTGGCCGATCACATCGATCTCATAGCAAACGTCCCCGTCCGAAATGTAAGAACATTGAAACATTGCTGTAAAATAACTTTTAAATTTTAGATCGGAACATTTGCTGGCAATATAGCTATGAAACATCAAAACGACGAATTTCCATCAGATTTGTTCTTGTTTTTAGAAATGGTTGGTGCAACACTGCAAATTGGTGCGTATACTCCAATCTTGTTGAAGTGTCTTCTGAGTTTCATAGTTTTATGAATGATATATTTTCCGTAGCTGATCCTTCTGGAGACGACAAGACAGTTGGTCTTCTACAATACTTGACCATTGACATGAACAAAAAATTAATCGTAAAAGTCAATTTGCCAGTTTTGGACAATAGCGTGTACATCACACGATCTTACAAGGTTTGTTGCCTTTATTGAAGCTAATATCATTAAAATGTTTTCAGATCATGCCTAGGGCGCAGAATGCTCATGCTTTTGTCAATGCTGGGTTCATGTTTAAAGTCGACAAGAAAAATGGATACATGATTACTGAGAAGCCAACTCTTGTATTTGGAGGGATAAACCCACACTTTGTATGTCTCTTAAGTTTAAAATGTTGTTTATTTTTTGATTTTAGTTGCATGCGACTAACACAGAAGAGTATTTAAACGGGAAGAAACTTTTGGATGATGCTACATTGAAAGGTGCTCTTGAAATTTTAGAATCGGAGCTCAAACCTGATCATATAGCGCCTGATGCGACACCTGAATTCCGTATTGGACTTGCCGAATCGTTATTTTATAAGTTCATCCTTTCTGTTGACCCGATGAAACTTAGCCAGAGGAATATAAGTGGTGGATGGCTTCTGCAAAGACCTGTGTCGTCGGCAAAACAGGATTTCGATACTGACCGCAACCTTTGGCCTTTGAACAAGCCAATTCCGAAAGTTGAGGCTTTAATTCAGTGTTCGGGAGAAGCCGAGTATACTAATGATATTCCAAGTTTCCATGGCCAAGTTTGGGGCCAGTTGGTTCTTGCAGAAAGAGCAGGTGCAGTCGTTTCAAAAATTGATCCATCCGAAGCCTTGGCTTTGCCTGGCGTTATCGCATTTTTCTCTGCTAAAGATATCCCTGGAAAAAACACTTTCACTCCATATGCTGGCAGCAGCGAACCTGTTTTTGTGGATGGCCGTACTGACTATGCAGGTCAAGCTGTTGGAGTCATCATTGCTGACACACATGCAAACACTTTAAAAGCAGCGCAGAAGGTCAAAATAACTTATTCTGATCAGAAAAAGGTTGTTATGGACATGAGGACGATTATAAGCGACAATATGAAGGATAGGATAAAAGAATATGGGAAGATTACTCCTAGTAAAGAGAAGAAAGATGTCAAGTATAAGTTGAAAGGTCGATGGGACTTGAAAACTCAATATCATTATACGATGGAGACTCAAACTTGTGTTGCTGTTCCAACTGAGGACCATCTTGAAGTTTATCCAAGCTCTCAATGGCCTGCCAGTGTCCAAGAAGCGATCAGCGTCGCTTTGAAAATTCCAGAGCACAGCATTACAATGAGAGTGAGAAGACTCGGAGGTGGATATGGCGCCAAAATAACGAGGACAAATCATATCGGCGTTGTTTGCTCCTTGGCAGCGCATCTTCTTCACAGGCCTGTCAGGATGGTTTTGAAAATGGAAACGAATATCGACTGGTGTGGAAAACGTTTTCCTGTCTTTAGCGACTATGAGGCTGGAGTCAGCGACACTGGAGAAATACAATATTTGAACGCCAAAATATACCAAGATGATGGTCATGCACCAAATGATACTTCAGTAGGTGAAACCATACATCACCTGCCGAACACCTATGATCCCAGCACATGGAACGTTCAAGGCTACGGTGTCAAAACTGACACAGCAAGCAACACTTGGTGCCGAGCTCCAGGCTCAACAGAAGCCATTTCGCTCATCGAAACTATCATGGAGCACATTTCAGTCGTCACCAAAAAAGATCCGATTTCTGTCCGTCTTGCCAACATGAGTAAAGATGATGTAGTCATCCAGATGATAGATGACATCAAAAAAATGTCCGATTATGACAAACGAGTGGAAGAAGTCGAACAATACAATAAAGTATGTTTTTGCTCCTTTTTGATTAAATAACGCTTTCTTCAGGATAACAGGTGGAAAAAACGAGGAATATCGCTTGTACCGATGAACTACCCTTTTGGCTTCTGGGGTGGCTTTTATGGCATGGTTTCAATTTTTGGTCTAGATGGTACTGTCTCCGTTTGCCATGGAGCAGTCGAAATGGGCCAAGGAGTCAACACAAAAGTGAGCAAAAAAGTCTAAATTGTTGATGCAAAAGTTCCCCATAAGGAAGCTTCTGAAGACTCCATTTGCTCCTCCCAACTGACTTTCTTTTTTAGACAGCACAAGTGGCAGCCCATATTCTTGGTATTGACCTTGATCTTGTAAACGTAAAACCGACCACGACATTGATATCACCGAACAATTCATCAACTGGAGGTAGTCTTGGAAGCGAAGCTGTCAGCTATGTAAGGAAATTGATTTTTCAAAAAATTTCTCTATTTGTTTGAAAAGGCTGTCAAAATGTGCTGTGAAGTCTTAAATGAAAGGCTGGCTCCGATCAAGAAAGAATTGGGCGACAAAGCAACATGGAAAGAAATCATAAACAAAGCTTATGCTAGCAACATCAACCTTAATCACAGTTATATGTTTACTGCTAGAGATAATGTCAAACCATATCCAATTTACGGAGTGGTCGTCACAGAAGTCGAAGTTGACATTTTAACAGGGCAATATCATGTAAGTTATTCTTAATTTATAAATGGATTTCTTCATTATTTTGTAGACGAGGAGGGTTGACATGATTGAAGATGCTGGACAAAGTTTGAGTCCGGAAGTCGACATTGGACAAGTGGAAGGTGCTTTTGTGATGGGAATGGGTTATTTCACATGCGAAGAAGCTGTTTATAATACAGAATCTGGAGCCATTCTTACTAACCGCACATGGGTTGGTATTTTTTTTTAAGTTTTGGTCTACAAAAATTGACTTTTTATAGAACTATAAACCTCCTGGAGTCAAAGACATTCCGATCGACTTTAGAGTGACATTGCGTAAGAACACGACTAATCCTGTTGGAGTGTTAAGATCAAAAGGTTTTTTAAAAATTCCCTATAAATATTTTGTTTAAATTTCAATTTTATAGCGACCGGAGAGCCGCCATTCTGTTTGAGCTGCTCTGTTACTTTTTCCATCCGAAACGCACTCAGGTCAGCTCGGAAAGACGCTGGACATGCCGACGAATGGGTTGAAATTGGTAGGTTTATTCTAAGTACAAATTTTGGAGGATGTTCTTTGAAAATATGGCCTGAAGATTTTAGACTTGTTGAGGCTAAATTTGATGTGATCTTCCTCCCCTCCTGATCTCCCTACCCCTTGTTACCGTGGCAACCGGCCCCTTGTTACCGTGGCAGCTGGCCCCTTGTTACCGTGGCAAACGGGCCCCTTGTTACCGTAGGAAACGGGCCCCTTGTTACCGTAGGAAACGGGCCCCTTGTTACCGTGGCAAACGGGCCCCTTGTTACCGTGGCAACTGGCCCCTTGTTACCGTGGCAACTGGCCCCTTGTTACCGTGGCAGCCTGCCCCTTGTTACCGTGGCAACCGGCCCGTTGTTACCGTGGCAATCGGCTCCTTGTTACCGTGGCAACCGGCTCCTTGTTACCGTGGCAACCGGGCCCGTTATTACCGTGGCAAACGGCCCCTTGTTACCGTGGCAACCGGCCGGCCCCTTGTTACCGTGGCAGCCGGCCCCTTGTTTCCCTGGCAGCCAGCCCCTTGTTACCCTGGTTTTCCAATTCTCATTACATCTCAGGTACTCATCAAAGAATAACTTCTATGTGTATGTCTTAATGAGGGCGAATTTTTCTTAAATGTTTCAGATCCACCATTCACTGGAGAGAAAATTTGGCTTGGAGGATTGACCAAGAAGAATATGTTCATACTTTAATCCATTTTTTTAAAAATCACTTACTTATATGTATTAATTTTACTAACAAAAAAAAGGAAAATTATTGTGATAGAAAATTAACTTTGTAGTTGATTATTTTCATGTTAAAATTAACATAAAATGCTTTTGTTAAGTAAAAACACTAAAACTAAAAATGATTTTTTTATTTAAATAAAAAGTTTCGGGTTCATGGGTCTATTTGAAGTGTTTTTACTATTAAATTACAATAGCGACATTTGCACTTAATGCGATGAGGAATAAATATTGAGGGTTTGATGAGCCGCTTGATTTTTCTTGTGGTCTTGGCCCTCTTGTTGTAGTTAAGTCGAACCATTCACCTTCGAAAGTTTCAGGAATTTGTTCATCAGAAGGCAAAGTTGGCGAAAAAGGTTTCTCAGGCCCTTTATTAGTCGTCGGTTTCCTAGTCGTGGGCGGTTTTGTCGTCGTATCATTCTCTTTGCACTCAACTTGCAAACTCACAAGAATAACAACCAACGTACAATATAAAGAAAGAAAAACCGAACTCTTCATTCTCCCTTATTTCAAATTGATTTAACATCAGATTCATAAGTTTAGAAATTTTATTTTAAATTTAAATTAGTCAGAAGGTAAACTTCAGTAATTTATAGAATGCCTTTTGCTCAACAAGAAAATGGCAATATTGAAGCCATTTTGCTAGATAAATAGTCTACAGTCAATTCATAATCGTCGATGCAGCATTGGTAGGATTTGACATCTTTGGACATTGCAAACCTTTCATTTTGGAGGCTTTTCTCAAAAGTGCAAATGTAAAGTGAAATATATATAAACATGAAAGGAACATCGTATATTTTTGTGATCCCCAGAGCTTCCTGATCACGAATATATAAGCCTCTAGACTGGGAGCCTCCGTGACGACCACCTCAATAGCCTACTTTCTTAAGGAAATCCGCTAAAAGAGTAGGTTACAGATTATACTTATGCAGTAGGTTTCACAAACTCACACAGTGTAATAACGTCGAGGTTTCAATTTGGAGTGAGGTTATTAGTTTGCAGTACTACCAACGGCCGTTACAAATAATCCATAAATATTTTCTCCACCAAACTCGTGACCTCCTGACCATTGATATGAATGGAATAATCGAAAAATATAGCTTTTGCCATTCTATACTTCAAATTAAGGCGCCAGCACATGGCATTGACAGATCAAGTCAGCTTTGTGGTTCCTGATTCGTTATCAATCAATCATGGCGGACATTCCAGTCAAAATGTCACAAAGGACGCCTTTCCTTCTTCAATAACTCAAAATTTATCCATTCGAATCCTTTGATTTTATTTCCCAAACAATGAATCAACTCATCTTACAAGCTACATAATCTCCTGTTCACGTGTGAATTAGTGTTACATTTGTAAAGTTTCTGTTGTATTCAAACGATGTCTGGCGAGCAAAAAACTGTGATTAAGGGAAACCCTTCCCAATATGTGAAGTTAAACATCGGCGGTTCACTTCATTATACGACCATCGGAACTTTGACGAAACATGACACGATGCTCCGGGCGATGTTTAGCGGACGCATGGAAGTTTTAACAGATTCGGAAGGTACTAAAGCATTCTATTACTAAACAAAGGACTATGAGAGTCTAGATTAGTTACAACGGCTCCTGGGATCAGTTTCCATGCAATCACAGTAAAATCATGTTATTTTTCAGGTTGGATACTTGTAGACCGTTGCGGCAAACATTTTGGGACCATTTTGAATTTCCTAAGGGATGGGACAGTCTCGCTTCCTGACTCGAGCACCGACACTGCAGAACTTCTGGCCGAATCCAAATACTACTGCATCTCCGAGTTGGCTCAAGCGTGCGAAAACGCGCTCGTACAAAAAGAAATCAAAGCGGAACCGATTTGTCGAGTTCCTCTAATATCTTCGCAGAAAGAAGAGCAACTTTTGATCAACTCGACGACAAAGCCGATTGTCAAACTTCTCATCAACAGGCACAACAACAAATACTCGTATACGAGCGCTTCAGACGACAATCTGCTTAAAAACATCGAACTTTTTGACAAACTCTCGCTCCGTTTCTGCGGACGCGTTTTGTTCATAAAAGACGTCATTGGATCCAGCGAAATTTGCTGCTGGGGATTCTACGGTCATGGGAAAAAAGTCGCAGAAGTTTGCTGCACCTCAATCCTTTATGCAACTGATAAAAAACACACCAAGGTGAACCTCTTTTACCCTTAGTGCAAGAGAATTAGTTTGAAATTGAGGTTGCTAAATACTTTTTTTTTCAGGTTGAGTTTCCAGAAGCAAGAATATATGAGGAGACGTTAAATATTTTGCTGTATGAGAACCGGATAGGCCCTGATCAAGAACTGATGCAAGCGACGTCCTCCAGAGGAGCGGTGATGTCATCGTACACTAGCGATGAAGAAGAAGAACGTTCGGGACTCGCTCGTCTGCGTTCCAACAAACAAAACAACCAATGATAGCATCCTCGGGGGTGGTAAACCCCCGACCGAACCGCATTCCAAAACATACATCGGAACCACTTTGGAGAGACTACAGTCCTGGTTCCAATTCGACTGTTCATAGGTATAAGGTATTTTTGAATACTCTAGTCTTTAATGTTTCTTATTACTGGCCAAATTGGAACCCATTTCCTCTTAATTCATTCCTTCGTTATCTATCTCTTCTATTCAGGCATCTAGTTAACTAGGTGCTGACAGCAAGTTTTATTTGTCGATAAATTTCCAAATGGTAGTCCACAGTGTCTCTTCTAATTATGTCCCTTAAGAGGGACCATATATTGTTGTTTTATTCTAGATATTGGATGTTGTTCTACTCAATCCATCTCTTCAGTGGTTGTCTACCTTGGAATTTTGTCTCAATTTTTTTAAATTTAATGATCCTTTTTTGTTCCTCTTTTCCTCCTTGATGGGCAGTGTCCCATCCATCTATAGCTTGCCTTTGAATCTCTGAATCTCAACAATGGCGTTTACTATTTTTCTTTGTTATTTTAAAAAATATTACAAAAAAACCTTAATTTTACTATGTTTCTATTTGGCCAATAAATTACCTGCGAATAAAATATCAAAATGTCTTCAAAATTGTTACTTGTGAATGAAAATTAAAGACTGCATGTACCACCGATTATGGTTGTGTATGTATATTGTATTCATAAACTCATCTACAGTGTTTAGATGATTTTATTACATTTTAAAATATTGATAATTGTATGTTTATAATATTGTTGGAAAAAAATAAAATGATTGTTATGTTCTCAATACGACATGCTGGGGTTGTGCGTATTTAAGTTGTTTTATTGCTGTGATCATAATAAATGAATATTAACCTTGATTGGTTTTAAGTTCCTTAGATGTTGTTTCCCTTGGTGTGTGATGGAAGAAAGTTGGGTCAAAATGAGACCGACTAAATTGTGCGATTTTATGGCTTTTTAAGCCTTTGGAAGAGTTTTCTGATGGTATAATAATTTAAAGTTGTCGTTATTGTTCGGGTTTGAACCCATTTTTAGTCGGTTTGGGCCCATTTCTAGTCTGTTTGGACCAACTTCTAAGTCTGTTTTGACCACTTTCTGGTGGGTTTGCACATATTTAGTTGGTTTGGACCACTTTCTAGTCGGTTAGGACCACTTTCTAATCGATTTGGAACTATTTCTAGGTGTTTGGACCAATTTCTAGTAGGTTTGGACCACTTTCAAGTCGGTTTGTACCACTATCTAGTTGGTTTGGATCCAATTCTAGTAGGTTTGGACCCATTTCTAGTCTGTTTGGACCCATTTCTAGTCTGTTTGGACCCATTTCTAGTCTGTTTGGACCACTTTCTAGTAGGTTTGGACCGATGTCTAGTCGGTTTGGACCCATTTCTAGTCGGTTTGGGCCACTTTGTAGTAGGTTTGGACCGATGTCTAGTCGGTTTGGACCCATTTCCAGTCTGTTTGGACCACTTTCTAGTAGGTTTGGACCGATGTCTAGTCGGTTTGGGCCACTTTCTAGTAGGTTTGGACCGATGTCTAGTCGGTTTGGACCCATTTCTAGTCTGTTTGGACCACTTTCTAGTAGGTTTGGACCGATGTCTAGTCGGTTTGGACCCATTTCTAGTCGGTTTGGGCCATTTGTAGTAGGTTTGGACCCATTTCTAGTCTGTTTGGTCCACTTTCTAGTCGGTTTGGACCGATTTCGAGTTGGTTTGGACCACTTTCAAGTTGGTTTGGTCCACTTTCTAGTCGGTTAGGACAACGTTCTAGTCGGTTTGGACCACTTTATAGTTGGTTTGTACCACTGTCTAGTCGGTTTGGACCGCTTTCTAGTTGATTTGGACCACTTTCTAGTTGTTTTGGATCCAATTCTAGTTGGTTTGGACCCATTTCTAGTCGGTTTGGACCACTTCCTAGTTGGTTTGGACCAATTTCTAGTCCGTTTGGACCACTTCCTAGTTGACTTGGACCCATTTCTAGTCGGTTTGGACCACTTACCAGTCGGTTTGGACCATTTACTAGTCGGTTTGGACCTCTTCCTAGTTGTTTGGACCAATTATTAGTCCGTTTGGACCACTTCATAGTTGGCTTGGACCAATTTATAGTCAGTTTGGACCAATTTCTAGTCGGGTTGGACCCATTTATAGTAATTGTGCTTAGTTTGAACTAGCCCATTCACTAATAATCCCCCAATCATCAATGTCCCTAGTTCTAGGGTAGTATTCCATAGGAACTACTATTTTTCCCAAACATAACCCTGTATGGATGGCTTGCACCAACAATTTCGGTCAAAATACGAAATTTTGACTATGATTGTAATCATGAAGGCGTTTGTTGATTGTTGCTTCCCCGACGTCTCCTAGCAACCACCGAGGGTGACTAACTGTTCCGCACCTTTCATAAAGGACACTTCAAAGCAATGCTTGTGAAATGTCTCTTTTCAAAGTTCGTGATCTTTGGTCCACAAGATGCGGCGAAAAGGAGACATTCGAGCAGACATCGCTCCACGTCACCAATATCGAAGGCAAAGAAATCATCATCATCGGCAGCCATGAAGGGATCCTTCGAATCTTCAAACCATTCTCGAATACAGAAACAGATCCCGAATCTGGCTTCACTCCAGCAGATTTAGTCATCGAAATCGACCTTGCGCAGCCAATTCTTCAAGTCGAATCCGGTCGTTTTATGTCGTAAGTTATTCCCATTTATGTATTCAATCATTCAACAACTTCTTCAGAGGCTCAAAAAGTAAAGCTTTAGCAATCCTCCATCCTAGAAGTATCGCAGTTTATAATTTTCTTACTTTAACCGGCTCAACCGATCATGGTTTGTATAAAACAGCGATAAAACAAGAACTAATTTTAATGATAGGAGATCAAAGTCAAATTTTTATGGTGTATGAACATCATTTAAAACGAGGTGCATACAGGATGATTATTGGAGCATTTGGTGGCGTTGAAGGAAGAGATTTTGTTTGCGTGCAGGGTCTTGATGGGACGTTGATGTTCTACGAGCAGGAAACATTGACTTCAACTCGCCCTCTTCCAAACTTTTTGATCCCATCGCCTTTTCTATATGTTCCCCACACTGATTCTTTCATCATTCATAACTCAAACTGGCATCTAGAATCATTTCGGTAAGTTCTCGTGAAATGAGCACGAAGTCAAAAAAACTTCATGAACCCAAAAACAAGGAATTTTTGGGTACTACATTGGCTTAATTCTGCAGATATCAAGTTTTGGGTGAAGATTCGTCACCAAAACCGACGCCGTCTTGGTCATACAATTTAGGAGAGTCGCTCAACGAATTGCATTACTTAAGCGTAACCACGACTGAAGCCGCTATCTTCGGCTTGAGCGACCGAAATATTTTCTGCTTCAGCGAAACGGGTGTTTTGAAATTTTGCAAAAGACTCCAGTACATTCCTTTATGCGCTTCTATTTATTCAAAGGGTAACACAAATAATTGAATAAATAAAATAATGTAATAAAGGTGATCCTGTGGTTATGAGTATGGTCGCTACGGATACCAACAATTTGATGATTTATGAACAGACAACTTTGAAGTGGTCGGCCCTTTTACCATTTTCACCGGTTGCACTATCAAGGGGAAATTTCAAGGTTGGCATTGCATCAGACCAGTCAATCTAAGCCTTGGGTTGGAAAAAAATAATTTTGTTTCTCTACGGAAATGTGTAGGGGTTGGTCCCCTGATTAACCAAAAAAAAAGTCCATAACCGAAACCCATGCGCTTTGGCGCGTTTTTAAGGTGATTTTTTTCGTTTTTTCGCCAGTATCTCGAAAACCGTAGGTCGTAGGCGAAATAATGTCTAGTACAAAATTAAAGAGTTTTGAATTTGCTACAATTTTGAGCTAATACAATTTTTTGTAGGATCAAACGTATCTGAGCTACGAGGTGGAAAAAAAACGGGGTTTTCTATTTTGACCTCTGAAGGTTGGAAGACGTCATCTAATCAAAAAATTGTACTTAATAAAACTTGTAGAGAATTTAATTACCTTTTGAAAACAACTCTCAAAAAGCAATTAACGATAAATAGGCAGGTTGTTATGGCCTTATTTCGGTTAATAAGGGGACCAACCCCTATACGTTTCCGTAGAGAAACAAAATACCTTTTTTCTTTTATTTGGCCTTTTCGTGCTTAGATTGACTGGACTAATAAAAAAGAATGGAGCAATCAATTTTTTTTAATCTAGGGGGTTGATGGGAGCATAATTTTACTATCGGAAGATGGAGAAGTCCAAGTTTGTTTTTTGGGAACTGAACCAACTTTGTTCGTTCCACCGCCTATACAAAGTGGTGCGACAACAGTATCAGAATTGGAATCCAAACTTGCCACACTTCAGCATCAAATAGCGACCTATTCTCAAACAGCGAGTAAGCTTGTGCTTTCCAAATCTAATGTTGTCTTTAGAGGATTCTTTAGGAGCGCCGGCGAATCGTCCTGAAGTAAAGTTGACGCCGAAGATTTGGACGTTCAACGAAAGCGATCTTTCGTGCAGATTCGAGGTTCTTATAGAAGCCCTCACTCCTATCAACAACGTCCACATTACGGTCACCGTGGAGCATCCCCTTATTGCATCTCCATCAACCAACTTTTTGCTTAACGTCGTCGAAAATGATAGAGTGTTTTCAGTCATTGGTGTTGCTCAAAGTCATACCGTTCCATGGGACCTTGACGTTCATGTTGTTGCTGTTTATTTATGCTCAGACGGAACATGCGGCACAGCACAAGCGACTTCAACTCTTCCCCCTCATCTCGTTTTAGACTTATCACCTCCTTCTAAAGACCTCGAATCCACCCTAAGTCTTTCTGTCTCTCAAATTGTCATTCTTCCTACATTATTTCCAGGTATTTATCCTAAATAAAGGCCAACTTATACGCTGTTTAGAATTTAGCGCTGCTTCTTGGAATGAGACGAACAGCAATGAGTATAATGCAGGTTTCAAATATAAGCATGCTCCTGATTATGGTTTTACGATCACCGTCAACAAAAACCAGCAGAAATACAGATTAGACGCGAATTCGATATCGTCGTTAACTCTCCCAGTATCGATTTTCTGCAAAAAACTTACTTCGAAGAGTTTAAAATCGCCGCAGCACAATTTTGCTTTGAACGAGCTTTTAGATTCGACTGACAACAATATAGAACTTAGGAATCAAATAAGGGAGCTTGAAGAAGAACTTAAACTCGGATCTTCTCAAATGAGGGCTGCCCAGAAACGACTTTTGTCCAAAATGAGGGATAAAACGCCTTCAGATTTAGCAGCTCTTGTCGAACTTATTAATTATACAAACGAATATATTTTAGATGCTTCTCATCGCTTAGAAACTGCCCAAAATGTAAGTGGGAAAAAGTGAACCAGAAATTAAATTTTTTGATTGAAACAGGATCTTTTTGAAAATGGTACTCGTCTCGGAAGCCTTGTCAAACTTACGATTTTATTGCTCAAACTGTCCGGTGCGACCAATGAAGAAATCAAAAGTCTAACCGACGCCTTATCATTCACCAAACATTCAGGAGACAATCAGGTTTTGTTAATTTTCTAATTTTATTTTATTTAATAAATATTTACCTCAGGGATGGGCAGAAGTGACTGAAGCGGCTTTAAATCATTTATTAAAAACGACATTTGCAAGATCACTTCGAGACCAATACATGCCCCCAGTGCCTGAAGACAATCTTGTCAAGGATTCGACCAATTTGAAAAAATATATCGCCATTTCTATAGAAAGAGTTGTCAAAGGTCAAAAAAGAGAAGAAAGAGGTGATTTTTTCCCTAAAAAAAAAATTTTTTTTTTTTAACTTGTATTTTCAGCTTCGTCACCGATTATGGAAGAGGAAGAAGAAAGCATGTTTAAAGACAGTCTGCATTCTCAAAAACCAGCTTTTTATGAAGATTTCGGTGAGCGAAACCCAATTTCAGTTCATTTATCGAGTTTTTGAAGGATTTAGTTTTCAAATCTTGAATCTTTTTGTTGTAGACGAAGAAGTTCAGAAGCTTCTGAAACAGTCATCGATAAATGACGACACCGATTAGTTGACGAATTGCACGAATTCACTGCTGAACCTCATGTGCCTTAATAATCAATTCTCGTTTACACAACGTTTCTACTGTGATAGTTTTTTCTCTTAAAGCCAAAAAAATGGATTTATTATGTATTTTCTTTAGGTTAGTGTAAAAGAAATAAAATACTTAAAATAATATTTTTGGGTATCCTCCTTAAGGTTCAATAAATTCAATCCTTCTTTACTTTCTGGGAAAATGCCTGAAAAACGTCTTCACACCAGAGTCGGATCCAGGAATTTGTCCGGAGGGGGCTGACCACTAAAAATCAAAGCCCCCCCCTCCTAAAAAAAAAGTTTAAAACTTAACCTTTAAAAGGCTCTTAAAACGTTGATTTTGAAGTTTTTGACGAAAAATTGTCTCATAAAACGTTGATTTTGAGTTTTTTTTTTTTTTTTTAAACGAAAATTATCTCTTAAAACAGTTAAAACGTTAAGTTAGAAGTTTTTGCCGAAAAATGATTGTCTCTTAAGACGTTGATTTTGAGGTTTTTGATGAAAGGTTTGTTCTCAAATAATGTAAATTTTAAGGCTTTTGACGAAAGAGAGCCTTAAAACGTCGATTTTGATGTTTATGACGAAAAATTGTCTCTTAAAACGTTGATTTTGAGGGTTTTAACGAAAATTATCTCAAAACGTTGATTTTGAGGATTTTTGACGAAAATTTGGCTTTGATTTTGAGGTGTGATGAAAGATTGGTTCTCAAATAATGTAAAGTTTAAGGTTCTTGACGAAAAAGAGCCTTAAAAACGTTGATTTTGAGTTTTTTTTTTTTTTTTTTAAACGAAAATTATCTCTTAAAACAGTTAAAACGTTAAGTTAGAAGTTTTTGCCGAAAAATGATTGTCTCTTAAGACGTTGATTTTGAGGTTTTTGATGAAAGGTTTGTTCTCAAATAATGTAAATTTTAAGGCTTTTGACGAAAGAGAGCCTTAAAACGTCGATTTTGATGTTTATGACGAAAAATTGTCTCTTAAAACGTTGATTTTGAGGTTTTAACGAAAATTATCTCAAAACGTTGATTTTGAGGATTTTTGACGAAAATTTGGCTTTGATTTTGAGGTGTGATGAAAGATTGGTTCTCAAATAATGTAAAGTTTAAGGTTCTTGACGAAAAAGAGCCTTAAAAACGTTGATTTTGAGGTTTTTGACGCAAAATAATTGTTTCTTAAAAGTTAATTTTAAAGCTCATGACGAAAAAATGTCTCTTAAAACCTTGAATTTGAGGTTTTTGAGGAAAAATTTGGCTTTGTAAAATTTTATTTTAAGGTTTTTGACGAAAATTTGACTTTTAAAACCCTGATTTCGAAGTTTTTGATGAAAAATTCGCTCTTAAAATGCTTATTTTGACGAATAATGGGCTTTAATTTGTTAATTTTTTGCCTTTTTAATTTTTTCATAAAATTCACTTTATTTGTTTTCACTGCTTATCACTGATGACGCTGTTTTTTCCTGAGACTAACCATGCCATTAGAATCCTAGTGCAATACTGAAGAACTAACAATAGACGCCACAGAGAAAAAATACACCACATAGGTCCTGTATCGAAGCAAAGACCAACCCAATGGGTTAATGAAAAGTTAATTTCCTTTACTAAAACATAAAAATAGGAATATTCATTTTCTTTTATAAAAACCATTGTTTTTGAGATCATTTTTTTTATTTAAACAATTTTTAACACCTAAACAACACTCTTTATACAGCCAGCGGCAAAAACCAACAAATTTACAATTTATTACAAATCATATTGGGGGAGGGGATGGTTAAAAATCATGACATAAGGCAAAAAACATTAACATGCCTGTACTAATAAAAATTTCATTAAAAAAAATCAATAAATTAAAAACCTTACAAAATAAATAGTAATATTTACAAAAGTGCTTAAATTAAACGGAACTTATTTTCTTAATAATTATGGTTAATTTTTTTTATACTTATTATATAAATATATATTGCACAGGCAAGAATTTATAACAAATGGGTGTTCTCGAATTGAGGGGTTTTGAAAAATTTAATAACACTTTGGTTTGTGTAGAGTTGTACTAAGAAGAGTTGGCATCTCACCTTGACCAGCAATGGGAAAATCTTGAGAACACCCAGACATAATAGAGAGTTTAAAATATAATATTCTTTGGTACTTATTTTGTTTTTTTGAATTTTTAAAAGAAATTGAGTAGTTGCCTGCCAAATCCACAATTTAACTTCCGATTTTAGAAAGGGCTAACATTGCCCCAGGGGAGTGAGGCATGGGGACTTCTGCCAAAGCTCAATTTCTTTTAGAAACTCTTTGCAAAGCTACGTCGTAAACTTTTTAGAAGAAAATCATTTTTAGAAATCTTCAAAAAAGACCTTTTTGCTTTACTAACATAATATAAAACTAAACTACTGAAAAATTTATTTTATAAAAATATATTTTGTTATGAAATTGTGGGGGTTGTTTTTTTGTTTAAATAATACTTTATTGTTATGTACAAAGAAAGGAGTTTTAGCTAAAGGGGAAGCACTTTGACATTCTTTGATTAGATGCTCCAAAGCCTAGAAAAACGATGGCTCGTGAAGAAATAAAAAAGAAGCGAATAAAACGGCCCGAGCGCTCTCTGAAGTCGAGGGGCGGTGCAAGTTAAACAGAATGCGGTTCTTGCGACCTTGGGCGGTGGTCGGTTAATACTGACGTTGGTTAAAGCGATCGGGCTGACTAGGACGCGTGTTGAGTTGACCGGAGGCTTGCGAGGCTTTCCTTTCCTGGTCGGCTTATGTCAGTGCCTCGCTTGACATCTCGTCTCCTTCTTCCAATCATGAAGTGTCACACCAAGACGAGCACACTCATGGGCATATGCTGTGAACGACTCGCAGTAACAAGTATTGCTTGGGCATTCACACATATCCACTAAGCATGACCTAAAAAACCATCAAATACTCAGTTATTTAAGGCTATGCTAAACCACGTGGATTCACGTTTCCGGCTTTTTCTCCGGATCTAATGAATATTTTTAAAATTTTTGTTTTAAATCATTAAAAAAATAAATAAATAAATAAACCGATGTATTCATGTGCGATTTTTTAATGTTTTGAAAAATATTTTCTGAAAGAGCCTTTTATATCCTATGTTCACGAATTTCGGAGACATCATGAAAATTCTTTATTTTTCCTTGAACGAATAAGACTGAGAAATCAAAAATCGGTTCAGTAGTTTCGGAGAAAACACGGGAAATCGAAATTTTAAAAACCGGTTTTCAGGTGCTACCACCTGGCGGTAATTTTTCCAACTAAAATTTACTTTAACATTGAAATTCAACCCCAAAAAACTAACACCGGTAGCTAACGTTGCCGTTTTTAGCATTTTACACTGTTGAAAGTGTTAGGTTTAGAAAAGGCTTAAATTCAACTTACTTATAGTACATGAAAAAGTTGAGATGTTTGTGGCACGGTGCGAAAACTCGGCTCTTCAATATTCGACAAAGTCGCTCTTTTTGACGCCTTTGGAATCCAGTTTTTGAGAAGCAACCTTGCTGTTTGGGGATAAGGACGGTCCCTCGGGAGCACGCCCTTCGCCCTCCGACTCTCCACGAGTTTCCAAAATCGTCCGGATCGACGTTCGTTTCTCCCCATCTTGATGTCATGTCGTCGCCGGGTTTGCTGTTGAAGTTACCGCAGAGGCCTTCCAGTTTTCCTTTGTATTTGGCAGGAACGGAGACTTCGAGGAAGGAATTGCCGTCCCAGAGGACTTTTAGGCCACTTCTTCCTGTCTCGACGAGTACGCTGTCGTCAGCTTCAGAAAGCCTCACTCCATGCTTTGTTGTTCCGTATTTTGGTATGAAAACACGCTTTCCATTTATTTTTACTCTTCTTTTCTCTCCTAAGTTTATTTTCATTCCATCCACCTAAAAAAAAAGTTGAAAGTTATTGCACGAGAATTGGATAAAAAAAAAGGGCCCCAAATTGCAACAGGTGCACCATTAGACAGTTCGAAATCCAAGTTTGCGTCACCCTCCCCCCTGTGATTCGTCCGCCGTTTTGAAAAAACTGGCCAAATTTTGCACTTTTTTTAGTTTTTGATCTCTAGCGCAAAAACTATACATTTTAGCGACTTAAACACGAAGTAAAAAAAGGAAGATTATTAAATTCTGCGTCTAATGAGCTTTTGAACGACAAAATCGGTCCAGCCGTTCAGGAGATATGTTCAAAAAAATTTTTAGGGGCGGTTTTTGATAAAATTTCTCACTTTACTATAAAATTGCTCTCACGAGAGAACGGATGGTCCTAAACAGTCGCGTCCTAGTCTCGTTTCAAAGGTAATAAACTAAGGAACGTGAGCAATTTTATCAAAAACCAGCCCTAAAAAAAATTAGTCATTTTTGAACATAGATAACTCCCAAACGGCTAGACCGATTTTGGCTTTCGAAAGCTCATTAGATGCAAAATTTAATAATCTTTTTTTTTTTACTTCGTGACTAAGTCGCTAAAGTGCATCGTTTTTGCTCTAAAGATCAAAAACTGAAAAAAGTTCGTAATTTGGCCGGTTTTTTCAAAATGGCGGATGAAGCACTGGAGGAAGGGTCCTGAAAAGTTGGGTTGGTTCCTAAACAAGATGAAATTACTACTGTACCTTGATGGATACTGTTTTGGTCCAAGATGAAATTTTGGTGTCGCGTGCGTCGTTGGTGACTCTGATTGAAAACGTATTGTTGACTCTGTCGGCAGCGAGGAGGTATTTGCAGGAGCCTTGGAAGCTGTAAAATTTTCCGTCGAACGTCCTGTAGTGTGGGTCGCCGAAGACTGTGCAGACGCCGTCGCTTTCTACGCATTTCGGACAGCATTGGCCTTCCTGGTGGACGAGCTTTTGGTTCGGCGGGCATGGCTTGTTCTGCTGAGGGCACATCTCGGCTGCGCACCTTACACTCCCTTCTTTGCAGACGCACGATTTGCAGAGATCGATCTGCCACGTTTCTCCATCCTAAAAAATGTAAAATCTTGTCACAAACTGTCTGAAAAGTGTCATTTCTGGTCAAAAAATAGTCAAAACCTGGCAGAAAAGGGTCTCTCTAGTCGAAAAAAGGGTCCAAATCTATCTGAAAATAAAATTGTCTATTCTTGTCACACAAAAAACTGTTTGAAAAGTGTCTTTTCTTGGCAAAAAGATTAAAAATTTAGCTGACAAGGGTCTTTTCTTGTCAAAAAGGGTCGAAATCTGGCTGAAAAGTGTCTTTCTTGTTAAAAGGGTCATAATCTGGCTTAAAAGGGTCTTTTCTTGTCCAGAAAGGTTCAAAATCAGGATGAAAAGGAGTATTTTTTGAAAGAAAACTATTTGAAAAGTGTCTCTTCATGCCAAAAAGGGTCAAAATCTGGCTGAAAAGTGTTTTTCTTGCCAAAAAAGGGTCATAATCTTGCTGAAAAGGGTCTTTTCTTGTCCAGAAGGTTCAAAATCAGGATGAAAAGGGTCATTTCTTGAAATAAAACTGTTTAAAAAGTATCTTTTTTTGCCAAAATCTGGCTGACAATGGTCTTTTCTTGTCAAAAAAGAGTCATAATCTGGCTGAAAAGGGTCTTTTCTTGTCCGGAAAGGTTCAAAATCAGGATAAAAAGGGTAATTTCTTATAAGAAAACTGTTTGAAGAGTGTCTTTTCTTGCCAAAAAGGGGTCAACATCTGGCTGAAAAGGGTATTTACTTGTCAAAAGGGTCATAATCTGGCTGAAAAGTGTCTTTCTTGTCAAAAAGAGCCTTAATCTGGCTGAAAAAGGGTCTTTTCTTGTCCAGCATGGTTCCAAAATCAGTATTAAAAGGGTAATTTCTTGTAAGAAAACTGTTTGAAAAGTGTCTTTTCTTGCCTAAAAAGGGTCATAGTCTTGCTGAAAAGGGTCTTTTCTTGTCCAGAATGTTCAAAATCAGGATGAAAAGGGTTATTTCTGGTTAAAAAACTGTCTGAAAAGTGTTTTTTCATGTCAAAAAGATCATATTCATTCTGACAAGGGTCTTATCGTGTAGGAAAAAAATTCAAAATCTGTCTGAAAAATGTTTTTTTCTTGACAAAATTGGTCAGAAAAGGTCCTTTTTAGTCAAAAAATATATCTGAAAAGTGTCTTTTCATGTCAAAAAGGGTCATAATTTGACTAAAAGGGTCTTTTCTTGTCCAGAAAGGTTAAAAATCAGGATGAAAAGGGTCATTTCTTGTAAAATTGAAGTGTCTTTTCTTGCCAAAAAGGGTCAAAATCTGGTTGAAGCGATTTCTTTTCTTGTCAAAAGTGGTCATAATGTTTCTAAAAAGGCTCTTTTCTTGTCGAAAAAGATTCAAAATCTGTCTGAAAAGGGTATTTGTTGTCGAAAAGTTTACGAAATCTGTTCGAAATGGCTCTTGGCCTGTCAAAAATGAGCAAAAAAGCAGGTTCGCAATAGGTCAATGCGTCAATGTCATCTGGTCACCCTATAGATGGCTTACTTTATAAAGGACGTCGTCGACTTTGCAAGTGTTGGATGGCTGCGATCTTGGAGGGCAGTGAGGGCAGCACGAATTGGGCTCGTGTTGTTGAACTTCCGGAGGGCAATCGAGGACCGGACAGGAAGGCCTCGAGCAAACGCTTGTCCCGTTAGTGCATTCACAAACGGTGCACCGATCAGGTTTGAAACTCCTTCCAGCCTCGTGAAGGCCGTTTCCTAAAATACACTTTCCCTGAGGAGGCATCATCAGTTTTCTCGATCCTACAAACCAAAAAGCGATAAAACGAATAAAAAAAGTCGCTCTTTTTACCTTGACAAGACGGACAGCATTCACCAGGACCTGGCGGGATGACGGAACTCGGAAAGCAGTGGACGACCGGGCAAGCCCTTTTCGAGCAGGACAACTTCCCGTTCGAACATTCGCATTTGAGGCATGGATCGTCCAAACTCCTGACAGTCCTTCCCGGCGAGACATTCTGCCCATTCACACGGCAACCTGGAAAAAAGACCCGTGAGAAAAGAAAGAGAAGACAAAAAACCCTCTCAATGTAAATAGATCCAGTAATTAATGAATGGACTGCCCTTTTTATCCGAGCAAAAGTGAATAAAAAATAAATATAAAAGGAGGAGCGGGAGGCCTAATGCTGCTGTCAGAGGTTCCATTATCCGTTCCCTCTGTTAAGATTGATGAAAAAGCTTTCTCGAGACAATGGGAAGAGAGGTAGACCTACTTCTAATTGATCCTTTTACTCGAAGCCGACATCGCGTTCCACCTTGTTTTCTCCATTCGCTTTATATCAGTGAATGACCGGAGTCTCTTTACCGATAAGTCGAGATTTACATGCAAATCGCCCTATTTGGCCTCTCGACTTCCGTTTTTGACGTACAAATTTGGTATCTCCAAATAAAGGCCCAGCCATCAAGAGACTCGAAGAAAAGAGGGTACAGAGTCAAAAGCTGAATCCAACCTACAGAAATGCGCTAAAACAGCCATTACTTAGTCAATTGCATGGTGGAGAATGGAATTTCCAGAAAGAAGCCGGATTCTTCGAGTTTGACAAGGAAGCTTTAGAGTCAAATATCTCAAAGGTGGTTGGATTTAGAGGATCAGACAATTTAATATGTTTGATAGGTCTGTAAAAGAGCTTTCCAAAAAGATGCTAAACTGGAAAATCGGTTCGGCCGTTCTCGAGATATCTGGACTTAAAGTAGCATCGTCATCAGTAGACTCGAAGAAAAGAGGCTACTAGTTGAAAGCTGAAGCAAACGAACAGAAATGCTCTTTTTGTAAAGAAATGCGATAAAAACGCCATTATTTATGAATTAACATAAAATTGCATGGTGGAGAATGGAATTTCTAGAAAGAATCCTGTGCTTTTGGCTTTTTCAACGAATTCTTCGAGTTTGACAGAAAGCAGGCTTTAAAGTCAAATATCTCAAAGGTGGTTGGATTTAGAGGATCAGACAATTTAATATGTTTGATAGGTCTGTAAAAGAGCTTTCCAAAAAGGTGCTAAACTGGAAAATCGGTTAAGCCGTTCTCGAGATATCTGGACTTAAAGTTTGTAGCATCGCCATCAGTAGACTCGAAGAAAAGAGGCTACTAGTCGGAAGCTGAAGCCAACGTACAGAAATGCTCTTTTTGTAAAGAAATGCGATAAAAACGCCATTATTTAGGAATTAGCATAAAATTGCATGGTGGAGAATGGAATTTCCAGAAAGAATCCGATGGTTCTGGCTTTTCAAAATTTCTTCGTGCTTGACAGAAAGATGGCATTTAAACTCGAATATCTCAAAGATGGTTGGATTTAGAGGACCAGACAGCTTAATATATTTGAAAGGTAATTAAAAGAGCTTTCCAAAAAGGTGCTAAACTGGAAAATCCGTGCAGCCGTTCTTGAGATATCTGGATTTGAAGTTTGTTGCGTTTTTTCCCCCAACGAATTTAGGGGCCTTAAGCACGAGGCTATTGATGACTTCAGATCCACTTAGGACGTCTTCATTTGACCAGTCTTCTTGGTGAAGTTGAAATGAATCGAAAAGACGATCGACCGCAATATCTAAGACAAATCGAAGTCGAAGTGGAGAAAAAAGGGGGGCAGACGCGAGTATAAAATTTACCCGTAAAGGCCGTCAACAGTTTTACGACCTTATTTTCTGACTCCTGCCTAACCGAGGGCTCGTAAACTCGTGTTTTTCTTTCGATCCTCGCCGCGTTCCGGGGCCGCCCGTCGATGGGGGGAATTCTATTAGCGGCCTCCAAATGCCCGAATAAATAATAAATTTCTAAATCTTAAAACTCCGGCCACCCCCTTCGCTTTTATATCTTTTTCAAACAGTAAATTTTCATCCTGTCATGAAGCGTTGAAATCCTTTTTTTCTCCCCTCTCCCCCTTTTTATTTTTTATGTGTGCTTTCAAAAGGAAATAGTTCAAACATTCTTCGCGTTTATGCATTCCGAGATTTCGCGTAGTTTGAATAGTTTTGTTTTCGTCCAATATCATTTTAAAGGGGTTATTCAAATATAACTTCATCATTTTTTACCCTTTTTAACGAGGTTAATGGTCGCTATAAAAAGTCTTTTCAAAAAGCCAAACCTTGGATTTCAATGGGTTTAACGAGGGCAATTAAGTTATAAATGAAGCATAAAATGAGGTAAGTTTTGCGAAAATTTGACGATCTCCTTTTGAATATAGACGAAAAAAAGTCATCGATTCAGCAGTAAAGGGTGCAGAGGCTTTTAGGAAGGAAAAGCCACTTATCTTGGAAAAATGCCTACTTTTCTACAGCAAACTTCAATCTCAGATATCTCGAGAACCGCTGGACCGATTTTGTTATTTAAGCTCTTTTTGGAAAGCTATTTTAATTATCTTCCAAATGTTTTTAGTTACCCGACCCTCTAAATTTAGCCATTTTTGAGTTATTCGAAGGTGAAGCCAAAAATGCCTTGGTAGGATTAACTCCACCTATGGTTTTGTCACCTGTAATAATACTTAAATGCGTGGTACGTTAAATTATTGCCAGGAATTGATATGTAGGGGCTCTTCTGGATTAATTGCCGATTCATATTCATTAGATTGGTGCTCCTCTTTGTTGTATTGTATGCTAATTCTATGAAATCCACTACCGGCGCTACGAGCATTCTTGGGACTGAGAGGGAAAAAATAGCGTTTAATTAGCAGCTAACGGGGGGTCATTGAGGAAAGGGATGAAAAGGACTTACCGTGACATGTAGGGCAGCATTGGCCTTGCGCTGGAGGGTGAGGGTTGTTGCATGGGACATAGCACTGCTCCACAGTTTCCGTGACGACTCCTCCTCTGCAAGTGATGATTTTGCAAGGGTCGTCCGGGTCCCTCCATTCCTGCCCGCTGTCGTACTCGACCCCTTTGTAGACACATCCTTTGCATTTCCCACAGCATCCATTCCTTGGCATCTCGAGCAGCATATGGCATCCTTCTTGGCTGGGACATTGCTCTTTTTGACACTCCACGAACCCATTCTAAAACAGACGATTAAAATCTTTTCTAAATATTAGTGTGGATAAGTTTGAAAAATTTTAAGACGTCCTTGCGGTGGCGTCACTGTTTCCCCTCTTTCTCACTCCTCCTCTTCATCCTCGTCCTCTCTCACTTCTATCTTAACCCATTCCCTCCAGTTTTCGCTCTCGCTTCGAGTTCCGCATAGCATCCAAGGCCTTCTCTTCCCCGGGCCAGTTTCCTACGAGCCAAAGGACCCCCGCTTAATCCGCCCGCCTCCTCCGGCATTCCTCTCGGATTTTCTTTTCGCGAAACCTCGGAAACAACAATTTTTTCTGTATTTATTAGACATTCACTTCAAACCATTTAAACGTCCGTAGCTTCCACAATTTTTGTCCGATTTTGTCGAGACTTATATGGTTAGAAAGCTCTTTTAAAGAGCTACAGAAGCTAATTTATGTATAAAATCGGTCAGAATACTCCCTGGCTTACAAAAACGGACTCTTTCATTGCTGGTCTATGCAATGACACGATGTTATGACGAAACTTTTAAAAGTCCATGACTTCCACAATTTTTGTCCGATTTTGTCGATATTTATACGGTTGAAAAGCTATTTTAAAGAGCTACAGAAGTTACCAAATGCATAAAATCGCTCAGACGACTCCTTGGCTTTCAAAAATGGACTCATTCAATGCTTGTTAATGGAAGGACATGATATCATGACTAAAACTTAAAACGACCATAACTACCGCAATTCTTGTCCGATTTTGTCGATATTTATACGGTTGGAAAGCTATTTTAAAGAGCTACAGAAGTTAACTAATGTATAATATCGCTCAGACCACTCCTTGGCTTACAAAAACGAACTCTTTCATTGCTGATATATGCATCGACACGATTTTATGACGAAACGTTCAAAAGCAATCAACTTCCACAATTTTTGACCTATTTTATCGGTAATTGTCTCTTTAATAGAGCAAATAAAACTAATAAATCGCTCAGAACACTCAACTTTCATTGCCCTCCTGTCCTTCGCCTGAAGACACTAGAGCTGACGTGACTTTACGAACTGCACGTCCAACATATTTTACAGTCCGGAATCCTTTAAACGGTTGTAAATAAAATCTAGAGACGCGATATATCAAAAAACAGATTTCAATTAGAGTCCGTGGCTTTTTGAACAGGCCTGGAGCAATAGTGATTCATCAACCTGATGATTTGACCTTGCTCTAAAACTCGTTAACAATTTTTTTCTTCCATCCTTGTTGACCCTTTCGAGCTTAAAACGGACGTGAAAGTCTATTGGAAAGTTTCTAATTAACAGGAACTTCTCTAAGGAGTTAAAATAGAGAAAAAAAACTCTTTTTTCTTCCCCGGAGCGTTTTGTTAGACGTCCGAAATTGACAATATTTCCGTTATAGCCCTTGAGGGTGATGAATAAAATTAAAAACAAGTTTGGATTTATTCACATGTACGCGCGAGGCTCGCATCCGTTTTGGGCGCCAGCTTTCTATACGGCGGATAGGACGCGAGATTATATTCGACGATAAGGGCCAGAAATGAATGAATTACCTTGACATTATTATCGGACGGATTATCATACGTTTAATGGCATCTCAACAGGTCATCATACACGATGGAGGAGACTAAATAGTAGGGGGGCATGTTCCTTTTTTATTAATTATTCAATTACAACAATCTTGATTCATAAATATCAAAGCGAAACAGAAGCTTTCGACGTAATCGTCTTCCACGACTTTTTCGCGTGTCTGCTAACCCTCCCGGAAATGTCTCGAGACTTTTTTTTCATCCAGGTTTATGATCCTCTAATATTCACATATAAATTCCATTTTTCCATCTTTGAACTTCAAAATTGAAGTAAAAAATGTAAATTCATCTCTAACGTGAGAACCTAATTATCAGACTTAAAAAGTATCTAAAATTAACAAAAATCGTAGAATTCCAAACTTCCCTATGAAGTCGATATTTCATTTAATCAAGAATTTCATTCTTGACCCTCAAAAATCTACGTTGAAAAAACCAATTTCCCATCCAAAAACCATGCAATGGGTCGCAAACAGGATGTTTATATTATAAACATCCGGTTTTTCACCTAAATAAAATACCTACCTGCTCCAAAATTTAATTAAAAAATCAAAAACACAAGTTATAGTCCCAAGGCTATTTCTTTTATGAAAATCGTTCAAAATACTCAAAATTTTCTTTAAAAAGCTACCTAAAGACTTCCAGATTGAAAAGAGTCCCTCATGTCAAAAAGGATCAGAAAACAAGCTAAAAGAGGCAAATTTGTCATCAAGGAACGAAATCGAGATATAAAAGTCTTCTGGTGTCAAGAAATGACCAAAAATGAAGCTAAAATGGGCCTTTTTTGTCGTAAAAGAACAAAATATAGGTAATTAGAAGGACCCCAAAGTCCAAAAAGCATCAAAATCTAAGCTAACAAAGTTCTTTTTCGTCGTAAAGGAACAAAATCTGGTTAAAAGTGCCCCTAGTGTCCAAAAAGAATCAATAATCGAGCTTAAAAGGGCCCCATTTGTCGTAAAGGAATAGTATATTGTCAAAAGGGCCCCTAGTGCCCAAAAAGAGATGAGAAATCAAGCTAAAAAATGGCCCTATATGTCGTAAAGTAATAAAATCTTGTTAAATATGGTCCATAATGTCCAAAAAATCGAGATAAAAAGGGTTCTATTAGTCGTGTCCAAAAAGAATCAACAATGCAGCTTAAAATGGCCCTATTTGTCATGTAGGAGTAGTATGTTGTTAAAAAGGCCCCTAGTGTCCAAAAAGGATGTGAAATCAAGCTAAAAATGGCCCTATATGTCGTAAAGTAATAGAATCTAGTTAATTAGGACCCATAGTATCCAAAAAGAACAAAAAATCGAGACAAAAAGGGTCTTTTTGTCGTAAAGGAACAAAATATAGTTAATAGGTCACCTATAGTGTCCGAAAATGATCAAAAATTTAGCTAAGAGGGCTATTTAATGGTGGTAAAGTAGCAAAATCTAGTTAAAATGGCCCAATGTGTCCAAAAAGGATCAAAAATCAAGCTAAAAAGTCTATTAGTCATAATGGCATTGAAGTTAAACGGGCCCCTCGTGTCCAAAAAGGATAAAAAGTCAAGCTTAAAAGGGCCATATTGGTCATAAAGTAGTAGTATATTGTTAAAAGGGCTCCTAGTGTCCAAAAAGGATGAGAAATCAAGCTAAAAAATGGCCCTATTTGTCGTAAAGTAATAGAATCTAGTTAAATAGGGCCCATAGTGTCCAAAAAGGATCAAAAATCAAGCTAAAAAGGGTTCTATTAATTATAAAGGCATAGTAAGAAGTTAATAGGGCCAAAGGATAAAACGTCAAGTTTATAAGGGCCAAAATAAAAGTAGTTTTATATTCTTAAAAGGGCCCATAGTGCCCAAAAATGATCAAAAATCTAGTTAAAAGGGCCCCTATAGTATCCAAAAAAGATCAACAATCTAGCTAAAAAGGGCTCTATTAGCTGTAAGTAGCGAAATCTTTAATCTAGTTAAAATGGCACATCGTGACCAAAACCTGCTTTCCGCCCCAAAAAAACTCCAAATTTACCTATAAGACAGGCCAAATTTCTTAATTATTCACTAAACCGTGATTTCATCGAGGCAGTGACTTTTATGTAGGAACGGTTCTTTTGTGTATCAAAACGGAGAGAAAAGTGGAACAGGTTGCCGGCGATGACCTTGTCGAGAAAAAAGCTGAGAGGTCAAGGCCGCCCTACGACCCACCCACAAAACAGGGATGACGATCGCATTTTTTCCTATATTTCTCCCCTTTCTATTTTTTTTTTTTTATTAAATTTCAAAATCTCTCCATCTCAATTACAATCGAATTAATAATTTTAAAAAAATACCGAACAGAAAAAAACGCGGTTGAGGAAAAAAAACGCAAGTGGATGAACCGGTTGAAGTCACGGTGGACTTTACCAAAGAGATAAAGATTCCAACGAAATTCTACGGCCTCCCAAGCGTAATTTTCATACTAGGAGCAACCCTTGTGCTCAAAAACTTCAATGACGTCATAATTACGACGTCAAAACTAATCAAAAATCGATTATTTTGAGGTTTTTAGATAGAAAAAGGAGTTAATCTTGTAGTTATTAGACCGAATAAAATTACGTTAAACTAATTTTTATATAACAATCACAAAACCCAATTTTGAGGTCAATAATACTATGTTTTTAATGAACAAAAAAACTGTTCTGGTATGGAGTAAGTTCTCCAACTTTCTAGAAAATTCTCCCCTCCACAGACCTCCCCGCAACCACCAGCTACCCCCACCCATAACCTCAAATTTCCAGGTTTCCCTATTGGCGTCCACCCTATAACAATGGGGTTTTAAGACAGAAAAGTGTCGAGTGGGGGAAGAAATTTTGAGGAAGTTTTTGACTAGGGAGCTCCATACCAGTATTTATTATTTTATAATTAAAACTGTGGATGTTTTGATATTATATTCATGCATTAAAAAATCGAAAGTTAATTTTTTTTTTTACTATAACAAGCTGTAATTACGCAACTTTCTTCAGTATTTATGTAAAACTTCGATTTAAAAAAAAAGTGGACGGGGAACGAATAAAAAATATTAATTAGCACGCACATTGAGAGATGAACCGGTTTTCGGTTGTGGCCTGATCGGAAAGAGAAGGAAATTGATAATTAGCTTTCAGGTTAGGCAATATCCGAACCCACAACGCACGAATGTTATGATGGCAACAATGTACAAGGCGCTCCGCTTTTTCAAGCCAAAAAAACGTTTTAGAGACGAATCGTTAATATCGATTAAGTTACGTTTTTAACTTTGCCAGGCATTTTTGCATATTTCATGCAAATTAGGGGCCAATTAATAAAATAAGAAAAGGTTTCGAACTATAATTTAGTGAGATAGTGGGGGTAGACATGATATGGCTGGTGTTTTAAATAGTCAGGAGTGACACGGGACTGTCCTGAGTGGGGACATCGGGATATCCTTAAATGGCGCGGGACATTTTAGAGTGGCATACGGGAGGTTTCGGGGCACGGGACATTCTAGAGTGGTATACGAGACATTTCAGAGTGGTATAGGACTGTCTAGAGTGGTACGGGACTGTCCTGAGAGGTGCGGGATCGAAAAGAGATGCGGGACTGTCCCAGGTGGTGTGGGACATTAGCGGTACGGGACATACGTGAGTAGAGCGGGACAGCCTGGAGAGATGAGGGACATACCCAAGTGGTGCGGGACTATTAAGAGTAGTGCGGGACATTTCCAAGTCGTGATAGACAGTCGAGAGTGGTGCTGGACATGTACAGGACATTCTAGAGTGGAACGAGACATTCGAGAGTGGTGCGGGACATTTCCAAGTGGTGATGGAAATTTGAGTGGTGCGGGACAGCGGGACTTCTGTAGAACATTCTAGAGTGGAACGAGAAATTCGAGAGTGGTGCGGGACATTTCCAAGTAGTGTAGGACATTCGAGAGTGGTGCGGGACAACGGGACATGTACAGGACATTCTAGATTGGAACGAGACATTCGAGAGTGGTGCGGAACTTTCCAAGTGGTGATGGACATTCGAGAGTGGTGCGGGACAGCGGGACATCTATAGAACATTATAGAGTGGAACAAGACATTCGCGAATGGCACGGGACATTCCAAAGTGGTGATGGATATTCGAGAGTGGTGCGGGACAGCGGGACATCTAGAGAACATTCTAGAGTGGAACGCGCCATTCGAGAGTGGTACAGGACAATCACAAGTGGTGCAGGACATTCGAGAGTGGTGCGGGACAGCGGGACATCTACAAGACATTCGAGAGTGGAACGAGACATTCGAGAGTGGTGCGGGACAGCGGGACATCTACAGAAAATTCTAGAGTGGAACGTGACATTCCAGAGTGGTACGGGACAATCCCAAGTGGTGTAGGACATTCGAGAGTGGTGCGGGACAGCGGGACATATACAGGACATTCTAGAGTCGAACGAGACATTCAAGAGTTTTACGGGACATTCCCAAGTGGTGATGGACATTCGAGAGTGGTGCGGGACATTCGAGAGTGGTGCGGGACAGTCCCAAGTGGTGCACGACATTCGAGAGTGGTGCGGGACAGCGGGCGACGTACAGGACAGTTTAGAGTGGAACGAGACATTCAAGAGTTGTACGGGACATTCCCAAGTGGTAATGGACACTCGAGAATGGTGCGGGACATTACCAAGTGGTGCACGACATTCGAGAGTGGTGCGGGACAGCGGGACATGCACATGACATTCGAGAGTGGTACGGGACATTCCAGAGTGGTACGGGACATTCCCAAGTGGTGATGGACATTCGAGAGTGGTGCGGGACATTCCCAAGTGGTGCACGACATTCGAGAGTGGTGCGGGACAGCGGGAGACGTACAGGACATTCTAGAGTGGAACGAGACATTCAAGAGTTGTACGGGACATTCCCAAGTGGTAATGGACACTCGAGAGTGGTGCGGGACATTACCAAGTGGTGCACGACATTCGAGAGTGGTGCGGGACAGCGGGACATGTACATGACATTCGAGAGTGGTGCGGGACATTCAAGAGTTGTACGGGACATTCCCAAGTGGTAATGGACATTCGAGAGTGGTGCGGGACATTCCCAAGTGGTGCACGACATTCGAGAGTGGTGCGGGACAGCGGGAGACGTACAGGACATTCTAGAGTCGAACGAGACATTCAAGAGTTGTACGGGACATTCCCAAGTGGTAATGGACACTCGAGAGTGGTGCGGGACATTACCAAGTGGTGCACGACATTCGATAGTGGTGCGGGACAGCGGGACAGCGGGACATGTACATGACACTCGAGAGTGGTACGGGACATTCCAGAGTGGTACGTTATATTCCCAAACGGTGCGGGATTGTTTAGACTTTAGAGAGACGGGATTAGCGGGATATTCCCAAGTGGTGCTGGACATTGCAGGGTTTTGCGTGACATTCTAGAGTGGTGCGTCATATTCAACAGTGGTAGGGAATATTTGACATTCCCAAAGGATGCAGGACATTCGAGATTGGTATGGGACATGCTCTAATGGTGCGGGACATTCAAGAGTGGTACGGGACTGTCCTGATTTTTTACACGAATCATAGAAGGCCGAGGATTGGGAGGTTGACAAAGAAGTCAATTTTATAGGACAACATCAAGGTAGAATCATACAACTAAAGGGAAAAACTGAAATGTATCTTACCTTACACATGCATGTGAAACATCTAATATCCTTTATCGACTCGACGTTAACGAGTTCACCTTCGTTTGAACAAGCTTCCCGACTACCTAGAAACGAAAAAAAAAGAAATTAGAATAAAAAAAATCGCCCTTCATTTTCGTCGTCAAACGAGTTGAGAAACGTTGGCTTCATCATCGTCTTTATACATTCACTCCATTTGCATGTAATTTGACTTCTGGACCGCATTAGTTCCTAAAAGAGGTTGTTTTTTGTTGTCTCATATCCCCCCCCCCTTTCACGCTCTTTCGTTTTAATTATAGGGGCCGAACTTTCTGGACTCTTAATTTCATGTTATTTGGCCACCTCAGGGGGCGCGTCACCGCCCGAGTCCTTTAATGTATTCGTGATTGTTTATAAATAGTCGCGATTTAAAAAGAAAAAAGGGAAAATCCAGATCGAGATTAAGTTGATTGACATCCCGTGTTTAGTCTGAAAAGCTCCCAACTGCGTTTTTTTTTTCTCCCTTTCCCTCTTTTTCAGATGCAATTTACTCTCTAAGAAAACAAAATTGAGAGTCTTTAAACAAAAAACAACTCACAAGGCCGATTTTTTTCTTCTTTTCTTCTAGAAATAGTATCCTCAGACAATTAATTACAGAAGTTCAATATCAACTTCAAAATGCCACGAAATCTGGAAAATGAGAATAAGAGATGTCGTCTAAAAAAGCACGGGATCTATAGGTGGGTGACGCTTGCGAGTTGAGGATGACCCCAAAAATGTGGTGACATTTGCGGTTTAGTGTAGTTTTCCCCCTAAAAATTGACAAAAACTACTTTTTTGATGAAATAAAAAAAAAAAAAATGAAAATTTTTGGGTTAAAAACGTAAAGAAAGGACCCCCTTTGAAGAGGAAAAAAAAAATTATTATAACCAAAAATTGACCAAAATTCAGGTCTAAAAAGTGAAGAACCCCCTTTGGTAGAAAAAAATGTTTTTATAATCCAAAACCGACTTCAGATTCTTGTTTTCCACCCTAAAAATCGCCAAAAACCACATTTTGGATGAATTTAAAAAATGAAAATTTTCAGGTCGAAAAAGTGAAGAAGGGTCCCCCCTTGGGTGAACTCGAAAAAAATGTTTTTATATCCCAAAACTGACTTCAGATTCTTGTTTTTTACCCTAAAAATGGTCAAAAAAGATATTTTGGATGAATTTAAAAAATACAAATTTTTGGCTTGAAACAGTGAAGAAGGATCCCCCCCTTTGGTGAGGTCGAAAAAAAAAAAAAAATTTATATCGCGAAACCGACTTCAGATTCTTGTTTTCCACCCTAAAAATGGTCAAAAACCACATTTTGGGTGAAATCAAAAAATGAAAATTTTCAGGTCGAAAAAGTGAAAAACGGTGAGGTAACAAAAAAAAAGTTTTATATCCCGAAACCAACTTCAGATTCTTGTTTTTCACCCCAAAAATGGTCAACAACCCCATTTTGGGTGAAATCAAAAATTAAAAATTTTCAGTTCGAAAAAGTGAAGAAGGGTCCCCCCTTTGGTGAGGTCCAAAAAATGTTTTTATATCCCAAAACCGACTTCAGATTCTTGTTTTTCACCCTAAAAATGGTCAAAAAAGACATTTTGGATGAATTTAAAAAATAAAAATTTTTGGCTTGAAACAGTGAAGAAGGGAAAAAAAAAACAAAACAATTTATATCGCCTAACCGACTTCAGATTCATATTTTCCACCCTAAAAATGGTCAAAAACCACATTTTGGGTGAAATCAAAAAATGAAAATTTTCAGGTCGAAAAAGTGAAAAAGGGTGAGGTAACAAAAAAAAAAAAAGGTTTTATATCGCGAAACCAACTTCAGATTCTTGTTTTTCACCCTAAAAATGGTCAAAAACCCCATTTTGGGTGAAATTAAAAATTAAAAATTTTCAGGTCGAAAAAGTGAAGAAGGGTCCCCCCTTTGGTGAGGTCGAAAAAACATGTTTTTACATCCCAAAACCGACTTCAGATTCTTGTTTTTCACCCTAAAAATGGTCAAAAACCACATTTTGGACGAAATCAAAAAATCAAAATTTTTGGGTTGAAAAATGACGATTATCGGACCATCCAGGAACATCCGTGACGTCATTAATGCTTCAATGTCGTTCGTGAGACTTTTCGAATTGAAACAAAAATTTCGTCTGATCCTCACAAAGTGACGCCTCCCTCCTCAAATCTGATAAAGGAGGCACGTGAAACTAGTTTGTCTCTGACAAAACTCAAGCAAGGCCTTTATTCAAATTGGAGAGATAGCCGAAGAAGCTATCGGGTTTCAGCTCTTTTAAAAACAACGATATCCTCCATTCATCATGGGGTAAGTGAAAGGATCGAGAAAACGACAATTGGATGGCTTAAAATTAAGAGATTGAGGGATTCTTATTGGATAAAATGGGTGAAACCTTTTTGGAAAATTACATTGACAATTAGAGCAATTTCTGTGTGGGTCCTGAAGAGGAGGCCCGTCTGGGAGGTCCTTATCGTAGGGGGTGCATTCCAGCAATACTGGGGAAGACGAACACGTCTATTCCATTAGGCGGCCCTTACCTGTCCCCCGCTTCCGGTCATAGCCCACGGGTAGAAGAAAAGACAATGCCGATCTCCCCCCCCCCTCCCCCTACCCCTCCCCCTCCTTTCTGATGATGATGTTAACAAGGCTGGACCACCTGTCGTGACTCTACCTCTGTAATTCAGTCGAGATACCGAAAAAAGAAAAAAACGTCGAAAAACATTTTTTTCGGCCTCTCTAATGACCTTTCGGTAAATACAGGGTGAGCTAAAAAGATGAAGATAAAGGTACCGAAAATTTAACGAGAAACAACTGAATCATGAAAATTCAAAGAAAACGTCAGTTTGTATTCCTTAGGGTTCTAAGGATTTTGGGTCATTTTAATGGGTTTTAGGGGTATTTTTTAAAAGTTTATTTTAAGGTTTTTGACGAAAAATTTTCTCTTAAAACTTTGATTTTAAGGTTTTTGAACGAAAATTTGGCTTCATAAATGTTGATTTAGAGGTTTTTTTTACCAAAATTTGGTTGTGAAAAAGCTAGATTTTGAGGTTTTTGATATGAAATAACGTAAATTTTAAGGTTTCAAATTTTCTCTTAAAACGTTGATTTTTGAGGTTTTTTGATGAAAATTTGGTTGTGAAAAAGGTTGATTTTGAGGTTTTTGATATGAAAACGAAAATAAGGTTTTGAATTGTCTCTTAGAACGTTGATTTTAAAGTTTTTGGCAAAAAATTCACTTATAAAACTTTGATTTTAAGGTTTATGACGATAAATTCTCTCGTAAAACCTTGATTTTTGAGGTTTTTTGATGAAAATTTGGTTGTGAAAAAGGTTGATTTTGAGGTTTTGATATGAAAAACGAAAATAAGGTTTTGAATTGTCTCTTAAAACGTTGATTTTAAAGTTTTTGGCAAAAAATTCACTTTTAAAACTTTGATTTTAAGGTTAATGACGATAAATTCTCTCTTAAAACCTTAATTTTTGAGGTTTTTTGACGAAAATTTGGTTGTGAAAAAGGTTGATTTTGAGGTTTTTGATATGAAAAACGTAAATAAGGTTTCGAATTGTCTCTTAAAACGTTGATTTTAAAGTTTTTGGCAAAAAATTCACTTATAAAACTTTGATTTTAAGGTTTATGACGATAAATTCTCTCTTAAAACCTCGATTTTTGAGGGTTTTTTTGACGAAAATTTGGCTTTATAAATTTTTATTTTGAGGTTTTGACGAAAATTTGGCTCTTAAAACCTTGATTTTGAAGTTTTTGATGAAAAACTGCCTCTTAGAATTTTCATTTTGACGAATAACCTTCTTCTGTCTTTTTAGACAATAAAAATGACGATTTTTATCAGATTCGAGGAAAAAAAATTAACTTGGATTTGACTGTTTTTAAATGGAAATTAAAAGCTTTTTTACTAGGATGAAAAAATAAAAAATACAGGTAATAAAATTAAAAATGCCAATATTAAATTTTAAGGTCGCCTCCATGACGCATAGCATGAGATAAAGCCATAACAATATTGAGTCATTTAATCAATTGAAAACAACAAAAGTCTGGAGCATCTTGGAGACAACTTCCTCAAAATCCCTCCTCCCCTAACACCCCCATAACCCCCACCCTTACAAAAGGTGTCATTTTTAAACATCGATATCTCCTGAACGCCTAAACTTATTTTGACTTTCAAAAGCTCATTCGACGCAGATTTTAATAATCTTTCTTTTTTTACTTCGTGGTTAAGTCTCTAAAATCCATTGTTTTTGCGCTAGAGATCAAAAATTGAAAAAAAGTCCGAATTTGGCCGGTTTTTTCAAAATGGACGAAGCACAGGAGGAGGGCAAACTTGGATTTAGAATACCCTTATAAACAAGATGAAATCATAAAATGGTGCACCTTTTGCAATTTCAAACCCTAATTTTCTTGGACTGCTATGCTAATAAGTTGTAATTGATGTTTTTGGAACTATAGCGAAAACTATTAATCCGATCGAGACCAAACTAGGCTTATTTTCCTTGGAATATGTAAACCACTGCGGTGCGATGGATTACTTCGTTGCTGATGAGGGCTCTTTAGGACCAGAGCACAAAAAGAGAAAATAGAATTTTAAAAAAACAGTAAAGAACTCGGTTTGACCTGAATACCTGAGAGGAACCGGAATTGTTGGATGTTTCGCCCTGAGATTTCTTTACATAAAAGCGATTCCCAGGAGGGGGTTACGGAAAGTAAAAATCCGATCCGGTAAACAAAAAAGAAAAAGAAAACGGGGCAAGAAGCCAAGATTAATGTTTACTTTAGGGTACTCTCCGCGTTATTTAGGCCGGAGAGAAGGGGGATGTTTCGGGCCAAGGGTAGCTTTTGATGAGCAGATAATGAGGCGAGACAAAAAAGAAAAAACCGTAAAGAGGATAAGAAAAAAAACCACAACAAAAAACAAATAGAGGAGGGGTAGTGATGACAGGGCCACCCAAGGAAGACCATTGTCTCACACACTTAATAGCCCTCTCCGAGACCTCTCATTCTCCTTCATCTCCTCTTTTTTTTTTTATCTTCCTCCCTCTTTCTACTCTCTCATTTCGGCCAATATAAGCTACAAGATAATTGCGGAATGACATCGGCCATAATTAGAAGAGTAGAGGGAAAAAAATCCAACATAAATAATTACAAAGAAAGGCTTGGGAGGTCGAATCGATATAAATTACCCCCCTTGGGTTCCATTCCGAAAGACCTTCAAAATATATGTCATGTATTTTATGGGTAACGTTTTTTGTTGCTTTGGTTTCAATGATTTAACTAAGAGTATCCACAATGCATACATTTATCGATTTGGCAGGAAAACGGAAAGTCCTAGAAGGTCAAGACTATACTCCTTTTAAAGATTGAATGACAAAGGATTTACAATACAAAATCGCTTGCCATTTTTAAACAGGAATATCGAAATTTGCACTATTTTTTGTCGTTTTAATTAAATATAAAATAGTCTCGACTTTCTAGGTCTTTCAGTTTTCCCGTAAAACCCATAAATGTATGGTAAAATGAGAAAAAAAATTGGTCCTACAAAAGCTCTTCATCTATGAGCTTCGCTAGCTCCGGAACGGCTGGACCGATTTTAACTTATGAAAGCTCATTAGACGCAAAATTTGTTAATCTTTAATTTTGTACTTAGTGCTCAAGTCGCTAGAACTCATAGTTTTCCATTTATGACAGTTTTATCCAAAATAGCGAGCGGAGCACAGATTGGTGTACTAATCAAGATAATATCATATAGTAGTGCACTTCTTAAAAAACAAGAAAATGCCATTTTCCACCAAAACTTTAATGTTGAAAGAACAGGTGGTTATCTTGTTTTTGACGAGCTGATTTCAAATATGCTAATTTTAAGAAGATCGGATGGGTAGATTCGTCGGTACGAGGTTTTTAAGGATATAAGAGTTGTGCCTATGAAGTTAATCAGCCAACACTTTCTTTCTTGGATTATTTCGCCATTTCAGCCTCCTGGTTATAATAAAAGATATAGTTCTAAAAGGTCAATAAAATGTCTGAGAAATAAATAAAAAAAAGGTGAAAAATCATTGGAGATAGCAACAAAGGATAAAGAGGACATGGGAGTTTTTTGCTGGATTTTATGGGATTTTAAATAAGAAAAAAAAAAGGAGATAATGTTTATCTTTAGGATTCAATAAAGAAGGGAGAGAGGAAAAAAAAGGAGAGAAGAAAGTTGATATCCACAGGTGTGTGTTTGGCTCGTGTATTTCGGATGAAAGACGTGACCCGTCGGGGTAAGACCGGGCAGGTGGGCAATGAAGCCATAAGATCCTATCGTCCTCACGTATTCCTTCTGTCTTTTACCGCTACCGAGATTTTTTTTCACTTATATTTTTATTCCTAAATAAACAATATTTCAGGACAGGTTTTTACACCCCGGAGCCGGAGGACAAAAGAGGTTGCCGGAGAAGGTGAAAGGGGTGGTCAGTTCGGCACCACCCTTAACGGGACGACGAGACGAACCCAGAGTTTATGTTAAGCCGAAAAAATATTTTATTTTTAAGCTTTTTTTTCGTGTTCAACGTGGAGGGGGTTGAGGACGTAGAAGTCCCATTATCGGCTTTTACACCGGTCGACGGGACAACGAGAATTTACGCAACCCGGATTACACAACGGGCCAATCGGTTTTTTCTTTTTTTTCGAAGGGGGGAACCAAAATTAATCAACATTCTTCGTCTTAATTGACTTAACAATCGCTTCCGAAATTTCACTATTGAAAAATAACAGGCTCAGCCACAACAAACAATAAATCCGTTAAATATGAAGCAAAAAGGTGCACCTCATTGAGAGATGCAACCCGGAATTACTGATGCATTTCAAAAGTTTCCGAAATTCTTCACCAAATTACTACCCATGATGCATCACTACCGCACATCAATAACTAAAATGCAAAGCCAAAGTTTGTACTCATCAAGCATTTCATAAGTACCCTAATGCAACGAAAAAGTACCGGCAATGCAACGAAAAAGGAGATACACACAATGCAAAGGAAAAGTACCCACAATGCAAAGGAACAATACCCACAATGCAACGAAAAAGGAGATACACACAATGCAAAGGAAAAGTACCCACAATGCAAAGGAACAATACCCACAATGCAACGAAAAAGTACCCACACTTCAACGAAAAAGTACCTACAATGCCTACAGTACCTACCTACCACCTTGTACTTTGTAAGTACCAATACCTACAGTACCCAAAAAGCAAAGATAAAGTAATGCAATGAAAAAGCACCCGCAATACAACGAAAAAGTAGGTACCCAAAATTCAAAGGAAAAGTACCCGCAATACAACGAAAAAGTAGGTACCTACAATTCAAAGAAAAAGTACCCAGAATGCAACGAAAAAGTACCCATAACGCAACGAAAAAGTACCCACAATGTAAAGATAAAGTATCCACAATGCAACGAAAAAGTACCCACAATGCAACGAAAAAGTAGGAACCCACAATGCAAAGGAAAAGTACCCACAATGAAAAGATAAAGTACCCACAATGTAAAGATAAAGTACCCACAATGCAACGAAAAAGTACCCGCAATGCAACGAAAAAGGAGATACCCACAATGCAAAGGAATAATACCCACAATTCAAAGAAAAAGTACCCACAATGCAAAGAAAAAGTACCCGCAATGTAACGAAAAAGTAGATACCCACAATTCAAAGAAAAAGTACCCACAATGCAAAGATAAAGTACCCACAATACAACGAAAAAGTAGGTACCCACGATGCAAAGGAAAAGTACCCACAGTACAACGAAAAATTAGGTACCCACAATGCAAAGGAAAAGTACCCACAATGAAAAGATAAAGTACCCACAATGTAAAGATAAAGTACCCACAATGTAAAGATAAAGTACCCACAATGTAAAGATAAAGTACCCACAATGCAACGAAAAAGTACCCGCAATGCAACGAAAAAGGAGATACCCCACAATGCAAAGGAATAATAACCACAATTCAAAGAAAAAGTACCCACAATTCAAAGAAAAAGTACCCACAATGCAAAGATAAAGTACCCACAATACAACGAAAAAGTCGGTACCCACGATGCAAAGGAAAAGTACCCACAGTACAACGAAAAAGTCGGTACCCACAATGCAAAGGAAAAGTACCCACAATGAAAAGATAAAGTACCCACAATGTAAAGATAAAGTACCCACAATGTAAAGATAAAGTACCCACAATGTAAAGATAAAGTACCCACAATGTATAGATAAAGTACTCGCAATGCAACGAAAAAGTACCCGCAATGCAACGAAAAAGTAGGTACCCACAATGCAAAGTAAAAGTACCCACAATGTAAAGGAATAATACCCACAATACAAACGCATTTGGCTGATAGATCTTAAAGTTTTTAAGCGTAGTACTTGAATAAAATGGCGAAACCATCAAGTAATAAAAAAACTATTATAAAACTCTATAAATATACTTTTACTAGCAAAATGAAACAGTGCAATATTTAAAAGGCTCCCCGCATATCAACAAAAAAAGCCCTTACAAAATGATCTAATGTGGAAAAACACAAATTTTTTCGGTTTCATAATAATAATGATAAGGGAGAAATGAGTAATTTTATGAATGACGTAAGGTTTTTTTGGTCCAGAAGTTGTCTGTTTGTTTCCATAACGACGAGAATGACTCGTATGAGTAACGAATTTACGATTAACTTTGTTAACTCCGTTACCTATAAAGCGAAAAACCGATGACTCAAAGGTTTAAATGAGCCAAGAAGTGAATGACTCGAATATAGCGGAAGTGATGGAAACTTGGAAAGGATTTTTAAAAAAATTGAGCCAACTCAAAAAGTTTTTCTAAAACCTGAGAAATAATCGACTTGAAACTTAGTGGCTGCAATAATGATAAAAAAATTTTTTATCCCAAAATAAACTTCAAAATAGTATTTCTCACACGGAAACCGAATCAAGCATTTTTTTGTGCTATGATCAAATTTGATGTTTTGCGAAAACATGACCAATGTTAGTGCTAAAATTTTTAATTCGAAATCATCGTATTCCTCGTGTCTTTTGGCATGGAAATGGATATCTCGACTTTTGAAAATTCTTATTTTGACCTCAAAGAGTTGCCACACTCCTCCAGGCAAGCGTTGGATTACAAAATTTTTTCGCTTTTCGAGATTCAAGTCCCCAGGTGAGTTTTAACTTAAAATCGAAGAAAATTTAGGACTGCAAAAGAAGCTGAAAAAATGCAAAAATGGCCAAAAAAACCCTCCAAAAAGACGAAACCTTGAAGTCTTTCTTTTGACGCTTAGGATCTTCAGAATGATACCTAATCAAGAAGAAACATTTCGAATGGATTCGTAAAAGAGTCCAAAAAACCTGGGCTTCTGCTTTGTTTTCAAAGAACCAAAGATCTTAAACATCCATAAATGCATACAGGATCGCAGAATAAATGGAAATAGGCCAGTTTTGGGAGAATAAAATTGACATAAAAGTGAAATCTTGAACGAGCAGAAATCATAAAGAAGTGCAGAAATGATAAAGACACAGCAGCAGATTTCTGGACGTTCTAAATGAGCAGAAAATGGACAGCGGAAAGAAAATGAAGAAATGAAGCTTACCGATGATATTATTTGCTAAAGCGAGGTTGACTATAGTCAAAACTCCGATCCAAATTGTGATCATCGCTGCAAAAAAATTTTCACACAACAGCACAGAAAGTTTAGAAACACTTCACTCGCATTTTCACGAAAAAAACTTGAATAGAGCACAAGATTCGCACTTAACGATTGGAACACTTGTTGGCTTTTTTATACGTTTGAACTCGGGAAAGACCGACGGGACGGTCGGATCCGTTATTCACGGCGACTCGGAGGAAACTGAAGTCTGAAAATGCGGAATCCGTCCGGGGGGGAGATGAAGACGCTGCGTGAAATGTTTTTTGGCTCCGCCCCCCTCGCTCCCCACCCCTGTCACCCACGTCCAATCGCACCCTTTAACTTTCAGGTAGTCCAACCACCCCCATAAAACAAAACAAAAAAACCGAGTTGGGGGTTAAAAGAAAATAATAATACCCCCTCAAATGAAATTGCCCTCCAATAAAATACTTCTCAAAATAACTACCACCCTAACTTCCGCGGGGATCAACAATTGCTCTTCAAAACTCCCGTTAAAAACTTCGGAATAAAAAATATGCTTTTATTACTCGATTTATTATGTCTCAACTTTTTCTTGGGGGGAAAAAACGCTTCTTCGTTTTTCGATGGTTAAGAATGATTTATGTTTTGGATTTTGAACTTTTTTCGACATGAAAAGACCAATACACTGAACATTTTTGAGAAATTTTGAACCTTTTTTGTTGGGAAAAACTTGTTTTTTGGTAGATTCTAAAACCTTTTTTGACCTAAAAACACTTGTTTTGCAAATTTGAACCATTAAAAAAAATAAATAAAAACCCTTTTTGACAGATATTGATCCTTTTTCGATAAGAAAAGATACTTTTTGACAGATTTTGAACCTTTTTCGACAAGAAAAGACCAATTTTAGGTAAACAGTGGACATTTTTTAGACCTTTTTCGTTGGGAAAAACTCTTTTTTGGTAGATTCTAAGATCATTTTCGACCTAAAAACAATGTCAAACACTGCAAAATGTAATTTTTTTTTTTTTTTTTTTTTAAAGTAAAAACCCTTTTGGAAAAGAAAAGACACTTTTTGACAAATTTTGAACTTTTTCGACAAGCAAAGACCAATTTCAGGTAAACAGTGAACATTTTTGACAAATTTTGAACCTTTTTCGTTAGGAAAAATTATTTTTTTGGTAGATTTTTAAACCTTTTTCGACCTATAAATACCGGTTTTGCAAATTTTGAACCATTTTAAAGAAGTGAAAACCCTTTTTGACAGATATTGAACCTTTTTTCGATAAGAAAAGACACTTTTGGACAGATTTTGAACCCTTCAAGATGACTTTTGATCACTATTCAACAAGAAAAGACCCTTTTCAGTCTAATTTTGAACCTCTTTTGACAAGAAAAGACCAATTTTAGGTAAACAGTGAACATTTTTGACAAATTTTGAACCTTTTTCGTTAGGAATAACTCTTTTTTTTTTGGTAGATTCTAAAACGTTTTTCGACCTAAAAACACTTGTTTAGTAAATTTTGAAACATTTTTAAAAAGTAAAACCCCTTTTTGACAGATATTGAACCTTTTTTTGATAAAAGACACTTCTTTACTGCTTTCGAACCCTTAAAGATGATTTTGATCCCTTTCTTGAGGGGAAAAGACCCTTTTTATGCTGATTTTGAACTTTTTTCGAGGAAAAAATACTCTTGCAGACAAGAAAAACCCTTTTGGATCAAAGGGACTTTCTTGATGCTGATTTTTGAACCTTTTTAGGCAAAAAAAGACCCTTTTTATACTGATTTTAAACCTTTATTGACAAAAAAAATGCCCTTTGAGACAAGAAAAGACCCTTCTTGGACTGATTTTGAACCTTTTTCGACCTAAAAAGACTCATTTAAGGCAGATTCTGAACCTTTTTGATGTCCATTTTATTATTGTTTATAGGAATTTGATAATTTGCGAGCGTAAATATATTTTGCAGTCGACTTTGATTGATCCTCTATTAAAATTTCACACCCTTAACTTGGGAACGATTAAACGTTTTCATCGCATTTGATTTATGAACTCAAATTACAAGAGGCTTTTGTGGCATAATATAGCCATAAAAATGTTAATTGAGTTGTCCGAGGAGTATGAGGACGCTTTTATAAATAAGAAAACGAACGATTTTATCTTTTCCTGACCTATTCCAATGGTTTTTTTGAGTTTTTCTTCTGTAAACGTGCGATTGAGGGCGAAAATATTTAGAAAACTTTTGATTGCACATTGTGCATTGAACGAGAAGCAAATTTTGTTTGAAATTTTTGACATAAATTATGTCTTTGGTATTTTTAGCAAATTTCCGTATTGAAGAATAACGAGGAAATTGATAAGAAAGAAGGGGCATGAATTTGAGGTAATTTTTTCGATTTTGAAACTTTTTTTTTTTTTCGACCCCACAAGGGGGACCTTTTTCAACTTTTTGAAACCTAAAATTTTGATTTTTTGATTTTTCTCAAAATGTGGTTTTGGACGTTTTTTAGTGCAGAAAACACAAATTGGAGGTCTTTTGAAATTTTTTCCTTCTTAACTTTTTGGAAACTAAAATTTTAATTTTTTTGATTTTCCTCAAAATGTGATTTTAGACGTTTTTGAGGACAAGAAACAGGAATTTGAAGGCATTTTTTCGATTTAAAAAAAATTTTCGACCCTACCAGAGGGACCCTTTTCAACTTTTGGAACCTAAAATTTTCATTTTTAATTTGCCTAAAAATGTGGTTTTAGACTAGTTTTTAGGGCAGAGAACACGAATTTGAGGTTATTTTTTTCGATTTTGAAACTTTTTTTTTTTTTTTGAACCCACCCCCTTCTCAACTTTTTGAACCGTAAAATTTTCATTTTTGATTTTCCTCAAAATGTGATTTTAGACGTTTTTAAGGACAGGGAACAGGAATTTGAAGGCATTTTTTCGATTTAAAAAAAAATTTTCGACCCTACCAAAAGGGGGGACCCTTTTCAACTTTTGGAACCTAAAATTTTCATTTTTAATATGCCTAAAAATATGGTTTTTGACTAGTTTTTAGGTCAGAGAACACGAATTCGAGGTAATTTTTTTCGATTTTGAAACTTTTTTTTGCACCCACCAAAGGGGGGACCCTTATCAACTTTTTGAACCCTAAAATTTTCATTTTTTGATTTTCCTCAAAATGTGATTTTAGACGTTTTTAAGGACATAAAACAGGAATTTGAAGGCATTCTTTCGATTTAAAAATTTTTTTCGACCCTACCAAAAGGGGGGACCCTTTTCACCTTTTGGACCCTAAAATTTTAATTTTTAATTTGTCTAAAAATATGGTTTTTGACTAGTTTTTAGGTCAGAGAACACGAATTTGAGGTAATTTTTTTCGATTTTGAAACTTTTTTTTGAACCCACCAAAGGGGGGACCCTTAACAACTTTTTGAATCCTAAAATTTTCATTTTTTGATTTTCCTCAAAATGTGATTTTAGACGTTTTTAAGGACAGGGAATAGGAATTTGAAGGCATTTTTTCGATTTAAACATTTTTTTTTTCGACCCTACCAAAAGGAGGAACCCTTTTCAACTTTTGGACCCTAAAATTTTCATTTTTTATTTGCCCAAAAATGTGGTTTTAGACTAGTTTTTAGGTCAGAGAACACGAATTTGAGGTAATTTTTTTCTCGATTTTGAAACTTTTTTTTTAACCCACCAAAGGGGGGGGGGGACCCTTCTCAACTTTTTGAACCCTAAAATTTTCATTTTCGATTTTCCTCAAAATGTGATTTTAGACGTTTTTAAGGACAGGAAACAGGAATTTGAAGGCATTTTTTCGATTTAAATTTTTTTTTTCGACCCCGCCAAACGGAGGGACCCTTTTCAACTTTTGGAACCTAAAATTTTCATTTTTAATATGCCTAAAAATGTGGTTTTAGACTAGTTTTTAGGTCAGAGAACACGAATTTGAGGTAATTTTTTTTCGATTTTGAAATTTTTTTTTTGAACCCACCAAACCCTTATCAACTTTTTGAACCCTAAAATTTCCATTTTTTTGATTTTCCTTAAAATGTGATTTTAGACGTTTTTAAGGACAAGGAACAGGAATTTGAAGACATTTTTTCGATTTAAAAATTTTTTTTCGACCCTACCAAAAGGAGGGAACCCTTTTCAACTTTTGGAACCTAAAATTTTCATTTTTAATTTGCCTAAAAATGTGGTTTTAGACTACTTTTTAGGGTTGAGAACACCAATTTAAGGTTTTAACCTACCAAAGGGAGGAGTCAAGCTCGTTTTTCATCTTGCATACCATTGTACCCAACCATAGATATATAAAAATTGAGAATTAACATCGAAATGTAAATCATTCATTAAATACCGAAGAGGGGTAAAATTTTAGCATTTTGATGCATTGTATGTCCAACTTTTTTTTTTCCCCCTCAGACAAACAGGTTTTCCAAGTCAATTATTCTAGACGTCTTTGTCTTCATTAATTTACAGAAGTCGCAGGACAAAAAAATGTCGACTCTTCGGATTTTATTTCTTCGAAATCGTACTCGAGACGTTTCCAGTAGAAAAAGACGTGAGAATTTATTTTACGAGAAGTGAAGCCAAGCAGTCTGTTACGAAATAGAGCAAGGTGACACCAAGGCTCTAAACACCCTTTCATTTAACACCTAGGAACGATTTGAATTTTTCGACCTCGTCTTCAAAAACATTTCTACGAATTTGATTTGTTAAAAAAACGTAAATTTTTCGCAAGGTCAAGGCCCCACAATTCCATAATCCATTATCGTTAGCCCTTTCATTTCTCATCTTGCAAACAGAAATTCTTTTTTTAATGTAATTACAAGCTTGTAAATTACACGCCTACCAGTGCAAGATCATAACACACCTTGGAAAAAATTATCTTGTCTCAAAGAGATTATTAAATTTGGCCCGAGAATACGTTGATTATTTTTTTCTTCTCTTCCATGTTGAGATATAAATCGTCCTTTCTTTTTATTAAAGCTTGCAATCTTAGAGAAATGATATATAATTATTGTATGATAGCGATGTTATAATCTTGATTTTTTTTATTTTACATTCGGGACGTTATACACAATGGTTTATTTTTTCAATCAGTTTTATAATAACAATTTGATAAGAAGACTTCCAAGGAGAAGTTGAAGATGGTAGGGAGAGGGTGGGATGGTCGAGGAAGATGACAGGGCTCTGGATTGGTTTAGGTCCTTGTAGCCTGCAGCCATTTTCACTGTGATTGAACCCTCTAGACTGGTTTGGGACCCTCTAGACTCGTTTATATCACTGTAGACTGGTTTGGGACCCTCTAGACTCGTTTATATCACTGTAGACTGGTTTGGGACCCTCTAGACTGGTTCATATCCCTCTATACTGGTTTTGGGACCTTCAAGACTGGTTTCGGGACCATCTAGACTGGTTTTGGGACCATCTAGACTGGTTTTGGGACCATCTAGACTGGTTTGGGACCCTCTAGACTCGTTTATATCACTGTAGACTGGTTTGGGACCCTCTAGACTGGTTCATATCCCTCTATACTGGTTCTGGGACCTTCTAGACTGGTTTCGGGACCCTCTAGACTGGTTTTGGGACCATCTAGACTGGTTTGGGAAACTCTGGACTGGTTTGGGACCCTCTAAACTGGTTTTGGGACCGTAGACTGGTTTATATCCCTCTATACTGGCTTTGGGACCCCCTAGACTGTTTCATATCCCTCTATACTGACTTTGGGACCCTCTAGACTGGTTTGGGACTCTCTAGACTGGTTTGGGACCCTCTAAACTGGCTTTGGAACCCTCTATACTGATTTGGGACCCTCTATACTGATTTGGGACCCTCTATACTGGTTTTGGGACCCTCTAGACTGGCTTTGGGACCCTCTAGACTGATTTGGGACCCTCTAAACTAGTTTGGGACCCTCTTGGCTGGTTTGGGACCCTCTTGGCTGGTTTGGGACCCTCTTGGCTGGTTTGGGACCATCTAGACTGGTTTTGGGACCATATAGACTGGTTTGGGACTCTCTTGACTGGTTTGGGACCCTCTAGACTTTCTTTGGGACCATCTATACTGATTTGGGACCCTCTATACTGGTTTTGGGACCCTCTAGACTGGCTTTGGGACCCTCTAGACTGATTTGGGACCCTCTAGACTAGTTTGAGACCCTCTTGGCTAGTTTGGGACCCTCTTGGCTGGTTTGGGACCATCTAGACTGGTTTTGGGACCATCTAGACTGGTTTTGGGACCATATAGACTGGTTTGGGACCCTCTGGACTGGTTTGGGACCCTCTAAACTGGTTTTGGGACCGTAGACTGGTTTATATCCCTCTATACTGGCTTTGGGACCGTAGACTGGTTTATATCCCTCTATACTGGCTTTGGGACCCCCTAGACTGGTTCATATCCCTCTATACTGGCTTTGGGACCCTCTAGACTGTTTTTGGGACCATATAGACTGGTTTGGGCCCCTCTGGACTGGTTTGGGACCCTCTAAACTGGTTTTGGGACCGTAGACTGGTTTATATCCCTCTATACTGGCTTTGGGACCCCCTAGACTGGTTCATATCCCTCTATACTGGCTTTGGGACCCTCTAGACTGGTTTAGGACCCTCTATACTTTTTTGGGACCCTCTATACTTTTTTGGGACCCTCTATACTTTTTTGGGACCCTCTATACTGTCTTGAGACCCTCTATACTGGTTTGGGACCCTCTATACTGGTTTGGGACCCTCTAGACTGGTTTGGGACCCTCTAGACTGATTTGGGACCCTCTAGACTGATTTGAGACCCTCTTGGCTGGTTTGGGACCCTCTATACTGGTTTTTTGACCTTCTAGACTGGTTTTGGGACCCTCTAGATTGGTTTTGGTACCCTCTAGACTGATTTTGGGACCATCTAGACTGGTTTTGGGACCGTCTAGACTGGTTTATATCCCTCTAGATTGGTTTGGGACCCTCTAGACATGTTGTGGGATCCACTAGACTGGTTTAGATCCCTCTAGAATTCCCGAGATTTCTCTAAACCGGTTTGGACCACTCTAGACTGCTTAAGTGGGTGTTGGTGGAGAGGTCTGTAGAACCATCCTTTTTGACAAATTTTTAGTTATGGTTTTCCTCCTCCGCCGATTTGTTGTTATTTTTTCTGTTTAAATATAAAATTTGTTTATAGGGAGATTAATAAAGTGTAAAAGCTCTTATCCGGAGGCTTAAATGTAGGACATAAGCCGGAGGGGGATGTAATGCTGTCATACATTGTGGGACTTCCGGCATTGTCGTGTTTGGGAAGCGGGAAGGAAAAACGAAGACGGGGGAGAAGAGGGAAAGATGAAAAACTGTCCGGACCATTTATCAAAATATGAATGCGTCGGAGGGGCGGTCGCGGGAGAAGAGAGTTCGCCGCTAACTTCTCAAGCCAACATCCCCTCCCCCACCCCCCCCCCAGGCCACCACCCCCCTCGACGGTTATGTTTCTTTAATATGTACGCGACATAAATGGCATCCACTCTGCCAAGTCTGTCTCCGCCCGTTATTCTCTCTTTTTCTTAAACGTTCTTTATTTTCTTCGTATCTTTTATGTTAATTATAGACCGAAAAAAATGACAATGCACGACCTGACTCAGTTTTTATACGACACTGATGACACTAAACAGACAAATGAGATAATGACTCCAAATGCATTTATTTCCAAGTAACGAATTTAATCCTTTGAAGATAGCAAACTTTGATGATTTTAACTTTTTCAATATGAAACTGCATTGATCTTGGGAATAGTCAAACTGACCCGACCAGACGGGCTGTTCGTTTTATTCTCATTTCAAAGGTTCAAAGTTAGGGACATTTTACAAAATGTCCTGACTCGATCGAACTAGCAGTTCTCCCGCAACTGCTTGATTAAAAAAAATTGAAATTTTTGACCATCGATATTTCCTGAACGGCTAAACCGATCTTGACGCCGGAAAGCTCGTTAGACGCAAAATGTTAAAAGCTTTCTTTTTGTACTTAAAAGTCAAGTTTCTAGAACCTATATTTTAGGAGCTAGAGGACAAAAACTCAAAAACGTGTCGATCAGTTTTTCAAGATGGCGGACAAAGGAAAATTTTTTTTTGATCGCCTTTAAAAACTTGTCTATTGGACCGATTTTACCAGACTTTTTTTTTATCGACGCAGAATTTTGTCTTCTTTAATTTACTACTGAGGTATTTTCCCAAAAATATGTCCAGTTTTCGAGTTATATGCAGAAAACTGAAAAAATTCGAGGCTTTTGGGCTGCCAAAAGTTGTGCTCTCTTCGGAAACATGTTATTGGGACCAAAATTTAAACAATAAAATCTTTTACACCACCTTTTCTGGGTCAAAATACTCTGTAGACTTACTACAGTGGTTTTAGCAGATTTTAACACTATTTTCTTCTTTCCCAAATTACAGATATTACAATAACTTTCTCAGGAGGAAGTTTAGAGTGTTGGAATTTCAAAAAGGTCTACATATATGATATTCATTTTTAAATTAATTACAATATCTCCATATTTGGCGATTTTTTCTTTACTTTTTTTTCCGATTGGAAGTAATGGTTTAAATTAATTGCTATTCAAGTCTCCCCGGGGACGACCGGTTATTAAAATGCAATATTTCTTAGACTCTTTTTAAATATTTTTTCTCACCTTTTTGAACCAATCAATGAATTAATAAGTACGTACGTAGTAACAAAGAAAAAACCTATTTTTCAAGCCTATACGTATAATTTACTTACTTATTCGATTTTATGCCTGAAAGGTGAATAAACTTGTTAATTTTTTTCAGGTAGTCACGTCCTGAAAAGGCAATAAATCAAAAAGAAGAGTCTTCCACAATTAAAACTTATGAAAGGATTTATGTAGAAAGGATAAAGGGATCCTTTGTAAATAAAGGATTAATTTTTTTTCCATTTTAGGCCCGTTAGATGGCTCCTCGACCCTTTTTTAGGTATAAATCTTCGAAATAAGGTACCGTCTGGGTCAATGAAAGCTTTTCGAGCAGATTAAAAAGGTTCATAAGCGACTTAAGATAAGAAAATGTTATTTTTATAATTTAAAGTGAACTCTTCGGAAAGGCATTTTTCTTTTAAATTTAGACGGAATGCAACCTGTTATTTATCGAGGCATAAAAATCGAACTTTCCCGAAATGTTTACCCGAAAGTGAGTGATTTGTTCATCGATCTTCCCGCCCCCGAACAATATAAAAAGACGTTCACTTCCTATATTGAATAAATCAGTCTATTTCAATCGTTTGAAAAATTAGAGTGAATATTCGATTAAATTCGAATGACGAAAGGGATTTATGAGTTTATTATCGCGAAATTGTTTTGTTTTTAAACAAGTCTCGTGATTTATATTCGGTTTTCTCGACGGATTTTCCTTCAGGATCTAAGAGGCGCCTAATCATGTGGGCGACCTAATATGGAAACTCGATCTTTCCTATATTATGGACTGATTGATTTTGAAAATTTTTCTCCTTCCAGCAGGTTAGAACGTGAAAGGTTTTTGAAAAAAATTTGGGCTTTTAAAAAGTTGATTTTGAGGTTTTTTGACAAAAAAAAATTGGCTCTTGTACCATGATTTAGAGGTTTTTGACGAAAAATTGTCAATTTAAAGTTGATTTTGAGGTTTTTTTTTTACAAAAATTTGGCTGTACCAATGTTGGTTTTGAGGTTTTTGACGAAAATTAGGATTTATAGATGTTGATTTTGAGGTTTTTGGACGAAAATTAGGCATAATAAATGTTGATTTTGAGGTTTTTTTGGCGAAAATTAGGCTTTAAAAATGTTTATTTTGAGGTTTCAGACGAAAAATTGGCTCTAAAAATGTTGATTTTAAGGTTTTTGACGAAAATTAGGATTTATAGATGTTGATTTTGAGGTTTTTTGACGAAAATTACGCTTTACAAATGTTGATTTTGAGGTTTTTTTGGCGAAAATTAGGATTTATAGATGTTGATTTTGAGGTTTTTTGACGAAAATTAGGCTTTACAAATGTTGATTTTGAGGTTTTTTGACGAAAATTAGGCTTTACAAATGTTTATTTTGAGGTTTTTTGGCGAAAATTAGGATTTACAGATGTTGATTTTGAGGTTTTTTGGCGAAAATTAGGCTTTAAGAATGTTGATTTTGAGGTTTCATTCGAAAAATTGGCTCTAAAAATGTTGATTTTAAGGTTTTTGACGAAAATTAGGATTTATAGATGTTGATTTTGAGGTTTTTTGACGAAAATTAGGCTTTACAAATGTTGATTTTGAGGTTTTTTGAAGAACAATTTTCTGTATAAATGTTGATTTTGAGGTTTTTGACGAAAAATTGGCTCTAAAAATGTTAATTTTAAGGTTTTTAATGAAAAATAGAATTAAAAATATATTATGTTCATTTTGAGGTTTTTGACGAATTTGTTGGGGAATATTTGCAAAAAAAAAATTTTTTTTTTTTAGCCTGCCCCTCAGTTTGGGAACCACTGTTTTAAGGTATCTATAAATCAATATCATCGATCTAAAAAATGAGGTAAATGGGAGATTTTTTGGAGGATTTCTGAAGGAAAGGAGGCTCTTGAGGCTTATATTTGTTTAAGAAAACTTAAAATTCTGAAAAAATTTATTTTTCACAAATTATTCTTTGAAAAAATTATTTTTATCAAGATAGCGCCATCCTTCGGATTCAGTGCTGAAGTATTTTTGTGCATATCGAACTGGAGTTTTATCGTGAAGGTCTTTTGCTCTTGGATTCGCCTTCCCTTCTTCTATTAAATATTTGAAAATTGGAAAAAAGGCGTGGAAACCGGCGTAATGCAAGGGCGTCTTCTTTGCCTCGTCGATAGCGTCGACTTCGCTCCCCTTTTCGACTAAAAATTTCACCGTTTCTAAAACGCCAGATTTGGCTGCCTCGTGAAGTGGTATCGACAGTTCGGAGTCTCGAGCTTTTAGATTGTTGACTCCTTTTTCGAATAAATATTTTACGACTTCCACGTTTCCTTTGAGGGCAGCAGTGTGGAGTAGAGTTTCGTCATATTTGCTCAAAGCGTCCAATTTCGCACCTTTTTCGACTAAAAGTTTGACCGTTCTCAAATCGCCGGATTCGCTAGCCAAATGAAGAGGCGTCTTTTTCGTCGAGTCGAGAGCGCTCATGTCCGCACCTTTCTCGATTAAAAATTCGACAATTTCACTGTCCCCTTTAGTTGCAGCGTGGAGGAGAGGGTTTTTAGCAACAGAGTTAACGTTTGCTCCTTTTTCAACTAAAAGTTTGACTATTTCCAAATTTTTGACACTTATAGCGGCGTTTAAAGGATCAATTCGTGCATCGTCTTCCGCATTTATTTTCGCACCTTTTTCCAACAGAAATTTGACCATATTCACATTTCCGTTTTCAGCAGCCAAGGGAAGCAACGAGTTGTCTATCTGCCCACCTTTTTCCACCAGATATTTGAGAGCATCAAGATTGTTTTCTTTGACGGTGAAGCTGAGTGGTGTCCAACTATAAGGCCAATCGTCGTTCACTTTTGCACCTTTGTCCACCAAGTATTTGATAGTTTCCAAATTACCACCTTTTATGGCATAATACAGTGGCGGGTTTCCATATTTATTCTCCAAGTTGACGTCGATTTTGTCCTGCTCTATTAAACGTTTCAGAACGTCCAACTGACCAGCTTCTGCAGCATCATGCACATCTGAAAAAGATCAAGAAAAAATTTATTGATAGGAAATAAGTAAGCTGAAGATCCTTCTGCTGCCTCAGCGGCCGAGTGGGCTAAGGCGTGCTACCTTCTTGTCACCTGGAGTTCGGTGCAGTGCGGTTCTGAGAGCGAGAGTGGTCATTGGAGCCCCGAATTTCCAGAGTTTCCTCCTCCTCTTTTTTTATATATATTTCCTTTAGGAAGAAAATTTTTGGAAAATAAGAACAAAATTGAATAACATTTAAATTTTATTGATCACAAAACATTCCAAAATTTAAAAAAATCATAATAGATTGTAAAAAATCAAACATAAGGGTAATGATACAACGGGTTAAAGATCCTGAGGGGAATTTTTTTAAATGAGTTTTTTTTATATTGGAGGTGAAATTTCTTTTTTAAAATCAAGACAAATTTTTCTTTTGCACATAAAGGCGTCCTTCGGAACCGGGGGGGAATTCTCGTCCTGCATATTCACCTGCAGTGGAGCCGTAGTAGTCCTTTGCTTTGACGTTCGCCTTACCCTCTTCGATGAGATACTTAAAAACGGGAAAATGTTTGCTTAAAGCTGCCATATGAAGGGCCGTCCTCGTATGGTGGTCGGCTTGTTCGACATTGGCCCCTTTCTCGATCAGAAGCTTCACCAGTTCCACATTGCCGGAATCTGCAGCGTAGATAAGAGGGGTCCTTTTCAGATCGTCTTGGGCTTCCAATTCGGCACCTTTTTCGAACAGATATTTGACCGTTTCGATGTCTCCTTTCCTCGCAGCGACATGTAGCGGAATTTTCTTATCCTCGGGCAAAACATCTCTGGGCCCTTTTTCGTACAGGAACTTGCATTTTTTCAAATCACCGGATGCGCATGCGTAATAAAGAGGAGTCATTTTATCCCTGGAGTCTACAGCATCGAGCTTGGCCCCTTTTTCGACCAAATATTCGACCATTTCCAAGCTAGCCGAACGCGCAGCTTCGTGAAGAGGGCTGAGCTTTTCATACGAACATCCTCCATCAGGGTTGACATTGGCTCCTTTTTCCACTAAGAATTTCACCATCGGCAAGTTGTTAGTTTTGATTGCGTCATAAATAGGCTGACATCCATAACCATCAAGTAGACCATTTACATCTCCACCTTTTTCCAACAAAGCTTTCACTTCTTCGATATTTCCTGACTTAACAGCACTGTGGATACCTGTAGGATTCCATGAGTAAAACCAAATAAATTAACATTAAGGGAAAAAAAAAACAACCAGCACACTTTTAGGGTATTTTTTCCCCTTTTTAAATTAAATAAAAAAAGAAACGTAAACCTACTAGGAACAGCAGCTCCATCGGTCCATAAGGCGAGGCCTAGACAAAACGTGAGGAAAGCGACTCTCATGGTGAAGATCTTGAAACTAATTAAATTTCCGAAGGCACCTCCTTTTATTTTTACGAAGTAGATAATTTTTTTTTCGATAAAAATGATAATTTTGTCTCGATAGCTCAGGAGTCAATGAGGTTTATCAAAAAATAACCCATATTTTTCGATATCTACCAGATTTCACCAAAAATTTTAACGAATTTTTTATAGTTATAAAGATAATAAAATCAAATTTTCCAAAATTGATTTTTTTTCTCCGCCTTTTAAATTAAACATGGAATACAAAATAAATTGAGATAAAAACGTTAAAGAGTAATTCATTTATGTTAATTTTTTGTAATATTTATGTTTAAAACCGTATATTTTCATTTTAAGTGGAAACCTCACTTGTACTCATTAACAGATTTTTTTCCCTTTGAATTATTTATAAGGAAAAAAGGTATTTTCTTGCAAAATCTTGGATTTAAAAGAAAAATTATTGTAGTTTTAGTGTATTATATCCTATTAGTTACTAATTTTTTTCTTTTAAAGTGCGACCTTCATGATGTTAAATGTCAATTTTGCCAATTAAAATGCAGTTCAGGTCTTAAAAGCGACGCCTGCTTAGAAAATTAACACATAAACAAGCTAAACCCAGCAATTAATTTTTTTTTTTTTTTTTTTTTGAGGGGAAAAGAATTAATAACAAAAGCGATCTAAATTTGTAAAAAAGACATTGATTTCCACGTAATGATGAAGAATCTGATGCATCCAATCCTCCCCCACCCACCCTCTTCTCCCATCAGCTCCCCTACCCTCCTGGGCACTCCCTCTATCACCCCCACCTTTCCCAACATTCTCCCCTCACTTCCCTTACTCTCCCCCACCCGCATCACCTTAACTTTAAACCCTCCCCTACCCACCACACCACACATCCCATCACCTCTCCTACCCTTCTTGACCCACCCCCCACCTTACCAAAACCTAAAAACGTCATGAAAGGAGCGTTCCTTTGAATGGAATGTTTTCCTTCATCTGTTTTTCTATACTGGCAAGATTTGTGGTCGAAAATTCGGTCTTTGGGAGGGGGGGGGGGGGGGGGGGGGGGGGGGGGGGGGGGGGGGGGGGGGGGGGGGGGGGGGGGGGGGGGGGGGGGGGGGGGGGGGGGGGGGGGGGGGGGGGGGGGGGGGGGGGGGGGGGGGGGGGGGGGGGGGGGGGGGGGGGGGGGGGGGAGGGGGGGTGGGGTGTGTGTGGTGTGTGTGTGTGGGGGTGTGTGTGTGGGGTGGGGGTGTGTGTGGGGTGTGGGGGTGGGGTGGGGTGGGGTGTGGGGGTGTGTGTGGGGTGTGGGGTGGGGGTGTGGGGTGGGGTGGGGTGGGGTGGGGTGGGGGGGGGTGTGTGTGGGGTGTGGGGTGTGTGTGTTTTTTTTTTTTTGTTTTTTTTTTTTTTTTTTTTTTTTTTTTTTTTTTTTTTTTTTTTTTTTTTTTTTTTTTTTTGTTTTTTTTTTTTTTTTTTTTTTTTTTTTTTTTTTTTTTTTTTTTTTTTTTTTTTTTTTTTTTTTTTTTTTTTTTTTTTTTTTTTTTTTTTTTTTTTTTTTTTTTTTTTTTTTTTTTTTTTTTTTTTTTTTTTTTTTTTTTTTTTTTTTTTTTTTTTTTTTTTTTTTTTTTTTTTTTTTTTTTTTTTTTTTTTTTTTTTTCCGTCGTTTTTTTTTTTGTTTTTTTTTTTTTTTTTTTTTTTTTTTTTTTTTTTTGTGTGTTTTTTTTTTTTTTTTTTTTTTTTTT
>JAGWEN010001270.1:0-33456 GCA_018703685.1 Orius laevigatus
ACGGAGCTCCCTCAATAAATGATAAATTGAAGGAACATGACAAGAAGAACATGACGGATGTCCCGCTCCCTGCCCCGGCGAGTGAAAGAAGGAGATGGCGTAAATGCAAAGGCAAGTTGCCTCTTCAACATATACTACCTATAGTACCGGCCCATGAGAGGTATATAACGCTGGGAGTACTTCACCTGAAGTGAACGACCATGACTTCCTTGTTTTTTTTTTTTTTCCCTGATGTCCTCTTCTACGCCCACCAACAGGACCAACTTTAAAATATTAAAATTACCTCTTTTTTTTCTTTATCAGTTTTTTAAACAATAAAAAGTAGTTATTTATTTCTTATTTTAAAAACTTTTGAAATTTCCGAGGAGAAAACCAGTGACTTAAGATTTCCTCATCGTCTATTCCCCTCTCTTTTTTCTCCTTCTCGTTTTCCTTCTCACTCCTTCTCTTCTTCCTTTCCACCACCCCCTCTATACCTTCTCTTCCTCCCCCCCCCCACCCCCCTCTCCCCTTCCTCACCTCCTCTTCCACCACCCCCCTCCTCCCCCCCCCCACCCTTCCTCTACCCCCCCCTCCATCCCACCCTCCTTATACCTCCTCCCCCTTCTCCTCTCTCACCCCCCCTACTCCTCCCCTTTTCCTCTCCCCATCTCCCCACCCTCCTCTCCTCTTCCCCACCATCCTCTACTCTCTCTCCTTCACCACCCTCCTCTACCTCTCCTCTCCTCCTCTCACCGCCCTCCTCTACTTCCTCCCCCTTCTCCTCTCACCACCCTCTTCTCCTCTCACCACCCTCTTCTACCTCCTCCCCCTTCTCCTCTCTCCACCCTCCTCTACCTCCTCCTCCCTCCACCACCCTCCTCTACCTCCCTCCCCTACTCCCCCACCTCCTCTACCTCTCCCCTCTCCCTCCACCCTCCCACCTCCTCCCTCCTCCACCCACCCTCCTCTACCTCCTCCCCTACTCCACCACCCTCCTCTACCTCCTCCCCTACTCCACCACCCTCCTCTACCTCCCTCCCCTTCCCCACCACCCTCCTCTACCTCCTCCCCTACTCCACCACCCCTCCTCTACCTCTCCCCTACTCCACCACCCTCCTCTACTCTTCCCCTACTCCACCCTCCTCTACCTCCTCCCCTACTCCACCACCCTCCTCTACCTCCTCCCCTACTCCACCACCCTCCTCTACCTCCTCCCCTACTCCACCCCCCTCCTCTACCTCCTCCCCTACTCCACCACCCTCCTCTACCTCCTCCCCTACTCCACCACCCTCCTTACCTCCTCCCCTCTCCACCACCCTCCCCCTACTCCTCCCTACTCCACCACCCTCCTCTACCTCCTCCCTTTACGCCACCACCCTCCTCTACCTCCTCCCCTACTCCACCACCCTCCTCTACCTCCTCCCCTACTCCACCACCCTCCTCTACCTCCTCCACCACCATCCACTACCTCCTCCACCACCCTCCTCTATTTATCCTCCTCCTCCTCATCTCACCACCCTCCTCTACCTCCTCCCCCTTCTTATCTATTTTTTCCTTAACAAACTTGTGTTTCCTAAGTTCAAACTTTGCAATTTTTCAATTTACAATTAATATTAATTTGTTCATTTTTAGTGTATTTATGGCTGTTACGTTCATTCAGCCATTCTTCCCACCTTTCATCGGAGATGCTATTGGCTTCTTCAGGTACTGATTTCTAAACAAATTGAAATTTGATTAAAAACTTGCACATTTTAGAACCCTGATATTGTTCTGGTCCATTATTTAAACGTTCCTTACCCCGACGACAACAAAATGGTTTCTCCGAGTTTGGCCCTTTGTGCGGACAAAAAGCAGTGGACCAAAGAAGAGCTCGTTTCCCAACTTAAGCCCATGTGTAAGTCTGAAAACATCCAGAGTTTTCGCATTAAATTCTTTGTGCAGTTTACAGCGAAGAAGAGCCGGATGCAAACAACGAATTAGAAATATCTGTAAGTAATTTTTGTTAAGTGAAATCTTGAACAAAATTTTGGTTTTGAAGACGGCTGAGACTGTGGAGACAATAGTTGCTCAGTTGCTCGCTCGGCAAAGAAGTGCCAGGACGGCGGCCATTTGCAAACAATTAGAATGCGGTTGTCCTGATTCCACATGCGCTGATGCCAAAACATGCAGCCAGCCGATTCGACGCATAACGTCCGCCAAACCGGAGCCTTCATCGGATAGCAATCAAGTAATATAAAATAAACAATATGACTCTGTAACTGTTTTGTAGGTGTCTTCAACTACTGGATCGGGCATGCTTGTCGGTAGCAGAGGGATGGTTCATGGAGAAAGGGCAGTCCCGGTTCACCACATACACCCAAACCACCAAATGCCACATGTAAGTCGACCGCATTATTAGGCGCCCAGACTCCCCCATATCAGTTTCAATAACCATTTGTATCGTAATTGCTCTATTAATTCCCCTTCCCGCTTTAATTGAAATTCCCCTATTTATCTTTTTAAACAGGGTTCGAATAGTCAATCAGGAACTCCTTTGGTTTTGAGTCTTTCCCAGCTTCAGACTCCCGGTTCGCTTCTTATTTTGAACTCGAATCAATCGACAAGCAACCATGTCGCTTCATTAGTCACGCAGAGGCACGCCAGAAAAGAGAAGCACCACGACCCACCCATGGAGGTAATATACACAGTAAAATATCGTTCAGGTTTTAGTAGTTTCGTATTTAAAAAAATTCGGATTTTAATCTCATTTTTTAGTTGGAGAACAACCATTGCCAGATTTCTCAACCAGTAGCCGCTCAGATGAGAGGTCCCAACCTTCAGCAGTCGACATCAAACAACAATGTCGGTGAAAACGAAAAACTCGACAATATGAAATACAGGCGAAAACAAACCATCAAAACTCAAGCGAAGCCGTACATGACGCCGCAGATGAAAGATATGGGAGGCTCAGAATATTACGAAACTCTCGATTTGTCCCAGGAAGACATACAGCAAACTCTATCTGCAAACATGCCCCTTTCTTGTACTTCGAATGATAATCGGTACAAAAATGACATTTTTTTTGTGTTAAAATTTTATTTTTATTTACAGAGATTCCAGGGAAGAAGGGAATAAACAAAATGCTGTTTTATCCGGGTTGGAAATCGATTTTATTGATGTCAACGCTTCAAATCAAGTCGATGATGATGTTTTTGTAAATTTGGATGCTTTCGACATGCTTTCTGAGTTTCCCGATTTGGAAGGGCTTGATCATAATCACAATGGTAGTTGTTGTTTTATGTGGTTTGTATAAAAATATTTTTTAGGTCATAATATGGGAGAGTCGGTTGTGAGCGGAAGTGGCGAAAATGGCGAAGTGATGGATACGGAGAAGGGGAGCAACAATTCGCCGCCTAGGATGGACTATCGTGAAGGAACAGCGAATATAACGGATTATTCGCCAGAATGGGCTTTTACTGATGGAGGCGTTAAAGTTTTGGTGACAGGTCCATGGTATTCTACAACATCACCGTATACTGTTCTTTTCGATTCGTGCCCCGTACCGACGACCTTGGTCCAAAGTGGAGTTTTACGATGCTTCTGTCCTGCTCATGAAGCGGGGATGGTCACACTTCAAGTCGCATGCGAAGGATTCGTCATATCCAATTCAGCGATGTTCGAGTATAAACGGCTTCCTCCCAGCGGAAGTGAGCGAGTCACTGAAGTCAACACTAGAGAATCTCAGCCTCACGATAGTCTCCTTCGATTTACCCTCATGCAGCGATTAGATGCCATTGACAACAGGCTTGAAATCAAACAAGAACCTCAAGATAATGTAAAAACTAATAAATTTAAAACAAAATTACGTTTTATTTTAGATTGAAAACACATCATTACTTGGGCATGGAAACTTTGAAGAAAAACTGATGAATTTCGTCCTAAGGTTGAGCCTTAGAAAATGGAAGGAGACAGAAACAGTGGATTCTTCGGTTGAATGGTGTGAGTCTTACAAAGGAATGACTTTGCTCCATTTATCGGCAAGTTTGGGCTATTCCCGTCTCGTCTGCATGCTTATCAAATGGAGGACCGAAAACCCAGCTCCGCTTCTCGAACTTGAAGTTGACGGTTTAAACCAAGACTTGGATGGATTTACCCCATTGGTAAAATTTTTTAGCTTTCAAATTTTGAGATTCCGTTTTTTAGATGAGAGCGTGCGAAAGAGGTCGATTAGAAATGGCTCAGCTTTTGTACGAGTGGCTTCCAGCGTCTGCGTCTCTTGTCAACCTCAAAGGTGAAAACACGGTCGAAATCGCCAATAAAAACGGCCATACAGAACTCACTCAAGAATTACAAAATCGCCTCGAAAAGTCAAATCGTTACCTCATTAAACATAGTAAGGCAAATTATTTGTTCTATGGATTAACCTTTTGCTTTAGAAATAGAAACCGAGAAGGACAATTTTGATGATTCATGTGCATCTCGAGAATCGCTCAATTCGAGAGATGATGGCGTTTTTCTTCATCCTGGAAACCTCAATAGGTCTGATTATGGGATGAATATGGAGTTGCATGTGAATATTCCGCCGTGGAGCGAAAACCGTAATGCGAGTCGAAATTCGACACCGAGCCCGAGCGGTCAGACAAAAACTTTGGGAGCGGAACGGCTCATAAAACGTCCATCGGTCGACAGCGGAATCCAACTCCAGTCGTCCATCGACAGTCTCCCTTCTCTCAGACTCAACAAGCATAAACAAAACGACATCCCGAAACTTTCCAGGTATTTGTTATTGAGTGAAGATCTATAGGGTAGCCGCCAATTAGAAAGGGCTTATAAGGCAGGTTAGCCAACCTTAAACTACAATGGCGCCTGCACCATAAAAGTAACAGTCTTGCCAACATAAACAATCTTTTTTCATTCTCTGAACACATAAAATAACTAAAATACCATTCAAAACGTCAATTTTTTGTCATGGACCCTTATTAGGCAGGTTAGCCAACCTATAACTTCCATTTCTCCTTCTGCATCATAAACGTGACAGTCTTGCCAACTAAATAACTCTGTTTCATTCTCTGAACACAAAATAACAAAAATACCATTCAAAACGTCAATTTTTTTTGTCATGGACTCTTATTAGGCAGGTTAGCCAACCTAAAACTACAATGCCTCCTGCACCATAAAAGTAGCAGTCTTGCCAACATAAACAATCTTTTTCATTCTCTGAACACATAAAATAACAAAAATACCATTCAAAACGTCAATTTTTTGTCAAGGACTCTTATTAGGCAGGTTAGCCAACCTAAAACTACAATGCCTCTTGCACCATAAAAGTAGCAGTCTTGCCAACATAAACAATCTTTTTCATTCTCTGAACACATAAAATAACAAAAATACCATTCAAAACGTCAATTTTTTGTCATGGACCCTTATTAGGCAGGTTAGCCAACCTAAAACTACAATTTCTCCTTCTCCACCATGAAAGTGACAGTGTTGCCAACAAAAAGCCTCGGTTTCAGTCTCTGAACACTTACAATAGCAAAAATGCCATTCAAAACGTCATTTTTTCCCCCCTGAATGATTAGAAGGCAGGTTGGCCAACCTAACTACAATCACTCCACCAAGAAAGTGACAGTCTTGCCAACACAAACCTTAATTTTCATTCTCTGAAGAAATAACAAAAATACCATTTAAAACGTCAATTCTTCTTCCTGAAGAGTAAAATTCTGCATTTTAGACAGGAAAAAAATGAATTTTGAAAATTAAAAGCCACCCTGCTTAGTTTAAAGATGTGAACATTAATTTTTGATTTAAATCTTTCAGATTTGATCGTAGCATGTCACTGCCATTAACTAATTTAGAATCAGCCTACGACGCAAATTTGGACACTCTTAACTGTTCTCCGATCCGCAGAATGGACTACGCATTATGTAAGTCATTTCATTTATATAATTTTACTTAAAAGGTAAGTCAGGAATGTAAAACATAACAAAAAAACCTTATGGAAAAAATTTATGCTTTACATACGCACCAACACTTACATTTTTTAGTAATTTTTTTCCGCAATCTTGGATCGTTTATGCATTAAGTTTTAGCGTAGTCATATTTTTTAGGCTCATTCAATTTTTCCGCTATTTTTTATTTTCTCTCAAATTTCTCTAGACGTAGTTTTTTAAATGTTCAGCATTATTGCTTTAAATGCTTTATTACCCTGGCATTTCGGGTCAAATAATGTGAATTCTTTTATGTCTCTCTTTTTACTGACAGATTATTCAGGGAACTTCGCCTGGAATTTTTTATTTATTTGTCTTGGAAAAATTGAATGAACTATACACGAACAACATCGAAAGAGACTCCAAATTCACATTATTTACAAAAAATTGGCATAACAGAAAAAAAACACTAACGCCATAAAATGGCACTTTTCTTAAACTTTTGCTTTCAAAAAATAAATTTAAAAAAAAATAATCAAATTTCGACTTGCTTTTTCGACAATTTTACATGCGTTTGATGATAAAATGATCTAAAATTTTTGAGAGAGCATGAAAAAAAGGACGAAGGCTAAAAGGAGTGAGTGTTAATGCAGGTGAGGTGAGGGGAGAAGGAGTTCACGACAGCCAGGACGGCGCCCTCGTACGGGAAGATCCCTCGTCCCAGAATCCCGTCGGTATGTATTCGTTGTTGTGGACCAAAGTGTGGCTTTTCGAGTGAAAATTTAAAAAATTCTCATTTCCATCAAGCTCAAAAAATTAACCAAAAATTAACCTCAAAAAGTGCATTTAGTGATTTTTCTCGGATTCATTCAGGGCTTCTAAGTTTAAAAAAAAATATTGAAAAATATCGGTAAATTTTTTTTTCATCATTTTAAATCTTGTAGGCTGTATCACATTGCACTTTTATTTCTGAAAACATTTTTTTTTCTTATTTGGGCTTTTAAAAGTTAAAATTGAATGTAGTTTTGCTATTTTTTATTATTGAATGTTAGCATGATATCGAGATTTTTTGGGAATAAATTTTAATGTTGGATTTTTCTTCAGGTGAGCAGGATGCGAGAGTTTTGACGCTTGCTGAGCAAATAATTGCTGCGATGCCGGATAGGATAAAGGTAACAGGATTATGATGGATGGATCGATATTATGATTGGTTTTAGAATGAAAGTGAAGGTGATATGATGATGATGAGTTCGGATGAGATGGAAGTGATGTCGCTGGAATCTCCGCTATTATTGGACGAGCCGGCATCTTCGTCGTCGTCATGCTGCTTTGATGCGAGTTCAGAGTTCAATTTCGATCAAAATTATCGCTATTATGATGTTGGTACGCCGTGTTCAAGTTTGAGCCCAGCGAGCTGCCTCCCGTCCCCGCCGTTTCCCCTCCACAGGTCGCCCTCGCCTCCGCCCACGACCGCCGACTTCTGCGAATTCCTCCAAGCTTCCAATTCGACCTATTTCGAAAAAGATTTCTCCAATTTGACTCTCTCAGGTAATTTGTTTCTTTATTCTTTATTTTATTCGCTAATCTTTATTCAGATCGAGAACAAAGAGAGCTCTACGAAGCTGCCAAAGTTATACAGAAAGCATACAGAAGTTATAAAGGTCGGAAGAAATTAGAGCAGGACAAAGAACGCCATGCTGCAGTCTTAATTCAAAATTATTACCGAAGATACAAACAGGTAAATAAAACCATTTTTCCTACTCAAATGACCAAAAACGCTGCTTTAGAAGGGGAGGTCATTATTCTCAAATAATCTCTATTTGGACCTCTTTTTATGCAGCTTGGACTGTTTTTTATGCAGTTCAGACACATTTTATGCAGTTTGGACCACTTTTTATGCAGTTGGACCCTTTTTATGCAGTTTGGACCACATTTTATGCAGTTTGGACCCCTTTTCATGCAGTTTGGACCACATTTTATGCAGTTTGGACCCCTTTTCATGCAGTTTGAACCCTCTTCATGCAGTTTGGACCACTTTGTATGCAGTTTGGACCCTTTTTATGCAGTTGGGACCCCTGTTATACAGTTTGGACCACTTTTATGCCGTTTGGACCACTGTTAAGCAGTTTGGACCCCTTTTTATGCAGTTTAGACCTCTTTTTATGCAGTTTGAACCACTTTTTATGCAGTTTGGACCCTTTTTATGCAATTTGGACCCTTTTTTGCAGTTTGGAAACTTTATGCAGTTTGGACCCTTTTTATGCAGTTTGGACCCCTTTTTATGCAGTTTGGACCCCTAATTATGCAGTTTGGACCCCTATTTATGCAGTTTGGACCACTTTTATGCAGTTTGGGCCTCTTTTCATGCAGTTTGGACCCTCTTCATGCAGTTTGGACCCTCTTCATGCAGTTTGGACCACTTTGTATGCAGTTTGGACCCCTTTGTATGCAGTTTGGACCCTTTTTATGCAGTTTGGACTACTTTCATGCAGTTTGGACTACTTTCATGCAGTTTGGACTACTTTCATGCAGTTTGGACCCTTTTATGCAGTTTGGACCCCTTTTATGCAGCTTGGACCCCTTTTATGCAGTTTGGACCACTTTTATGCAGTTTGGAGTACTTTTATGCCGTTTAGACCACTTTTATGCCGTTTGGACCACTTTTATGCAGTTTAGATCCCTTTTATGCAGTTTGGACCACTTTTATGCAGTTTGGACCCCTTTTTATGCAATTTGGACCCTTTTTATGCAGTTTGGACCAGCTTTTTACAATTAGTTTGGACCCACTTTGACTAGTTTATAACCTTTTTTTATGCAGTTTGGACCTCCTTTAAGTGATTTTTACCCCATTTTGACCAATTTAGAACCTTTTTTTATGCAGTTTGGATCCCTTCTAAGTAAATTTGGAGCAATTTGGACTCTTTATCAAATGTTTTTGGATATTATGAAATTCTTTGGACCCTTCTCTGCAATTTGGACCTCGTTTTAAGTTGTCTTGACACATTTTTATCCAATTCGGTCCCATTTTGGGATTTTTGGACCCTGCTACACTGGTTTAGATGTTATTGGACCCTGTCACTCTGATTTTTTTACACTTTTTACGTAGTTCGGAACTCTTTTCTTTTTTTCTTTAATTTTTTTATTTTATTTATTTATTTTTTCAGTACGCTTATTTCAAACAAATGACTCGTGCGGCAATGGTTATTCAAAACCGCTACCGTTCTTACTGCGAGACGAAAAGATTCAAGAAAAATCAAGAAGCCGCTGTCAGGATTCAAAATTGCTATCGCAACTACAGAGATCAGACTGAGCCCATTCCGACTGGCTTAAAGTACGTTTTCGTCCACTTTGTATATTTTATTTTATTCCTATTTTAGGAGAACTTATTCGCAAAGGAGGCAACACCAAGCCGCTCGGAAAATCCAACAGTTTATGCGCCAGTCGAAAAACAAGTACGATATCATTTATTTAATAATTAAAAAAGGCTTTGATCTTTTCAAATTAACAAATCTTAGCCTTTTTTTTATTCTAACATAATATTACTTTATCACTAACCCTTTTACTAACCAAAATGTCTTATTTGCATGCATTAGTTTGTGGGAAATAGATCCTGGGATGATAGTAAGTAAAATAGGCTCCAAAACGTCCCCAAAATTCGACCTAAAATCAATTTATTTTGACTTTGTATTTGTTTTCAGGTTGCAGAGAGAGCGAGCAGAAAAAGAGAGGCAGGTCCTATGCAAGGGGTCCCCTCAAAATTAGCCGTGCTTCCGTTTCACATCTCAAAGTACGTTTTCAATAAAAAGACCGAAAAGTTCATGTGAGGCATAATCACCTTAGGAGCTAGGTATCATCTCAAAACCGCCTCCGATCAATAAAAAAAAATTTCCAAAAACTTTGAAAAAAAAAATCAAATTTTTTTTCTCGTTTTTTCAGCATACGACACTAAATTCGCTCCGTTTTGTTTGTCCGACAAATTTTTGTCTGCGGAACGATTTAATTATTTTATAGGGTGAAAACCAAAATCAGCAGCCTAAAAATTCGGGTTTCTAATCCCATTTAGTCTTTTAAGGATTTCTTCCTCAATATTTTCAAAAAAAAATTTAATCCTAATGGCTGTTGATTTTTGGTCCCTGCATAAACTATGCCGAGGCTGTGTAAATTGTTCATTAAAAAAAAATATTGTAATCTTTGGATATTGCATGTGATTTGGTAGAAATTAGTTCTTTTTTTAAATTTTTTCTTTTTTTTTAATTTTTTTTTCTATAGCCTCAATATTTAAATTTAGCACTCCTAGTTTTTTCGATGCCTTTGCCAGAATTAGGTTTTTCAAAGCTTGGAAGCTTGGTTCGACTTTTTTTGGGACTCGAGGCATTAAAGGGCGGAAATTCACTTCTTGGAGTTAAGTTCATTTGATCAAAAAGTGAAAATCTGCCTCTGAAAAGGCATCCGGAAAAAAAAAACGGATTTTAACACATTTAGTGTGGTTGTTATTTCAAAGATAAGATATTTTTCTATCATTCAGCATTGTGATTTGTTAGAATTTGTATTTTTGTATATCAATAAGATATAATGTTATTTTTTTCCTTGTTAGTGCTTTTTTCTTGTATTTAAAGCTTAATGTTTTTATTATGTTTATAGGTGTAAAATTTCAGGGAGTTTAGAAACGTAGTACTTACATTTTTGATCTCAATTTTTCTTTTCTCGCATTTTTTATTGGAAACTTTGCATTTAATTCGGGCGTAATTTGGCTTTTTTTGTGTTTTAAAAAAAATTGGTGCTAATTTTTAGTTTTCAGTGCACGAGTTAGACAGCTCAAAAAAATGCTGGCTCAAATTCCAGTAGATTGTGGAAAAGCACTGAAATTTTTTCCACTGCTTGAGCTGTGATTTTGTACTTTGTAGATTTTCTGTTTTCGGATCGGGTGGAGAGGAAGGGAAATTTTCTAGGTGCTATTTTGTATTTAGATTTTTTTTTCTCAATTTTCCCTACGATCCTTTTTATTTTTTCTTCCATTTTTTGTCATGGCTGTAATAGTGCTGAAATTTTTAGGGTGTAATTCACTGTCTTAAGCAGTCAAACTGCCATTTTCAGTCTTTAAGGACATAATGGAGGGGGAAGAAACTACAGCCCAGTTTTTTTTATTTTCTTATTAGGCTAATCTTGCCAAATTAATCAATTTTATTTAAAAACTTCCGATTTTTATTCGATTTCACACTAAAAAACGTTCTGGGCTGTAGATGAATTTTTATAACTAGTCTAGTCTAGACTTTTGGTCACAATTTAAAATTTATTTTTTTCTTAAATTAAGGCCTATACACAGTACCGGCTTCGAATATGCTGAAACGCTGTTTAAAAAAAATTATTTAAAAATCGGCTCAATTCTCTAGGACTCTTAAAAAAAGTAGTTTTTAACCATTTTCGTAGGGAAAAGTACAAATTTTCGAGAAAAACTTTACTTAGAATAGAAAGTAGTCGTTTTTTTCGCGCCAGATTTTGAAATTTGTGATAATCATAAAAGTGTTTCATTATTTTTGAAAGTCCGTTCTAATATCAAATTTCATTAGATTTTCGCTCTATTTTTAGGGACTGAATATATTTAAAAAATTTCAACTTTAAAGAATTTTAGCACGTTATTTTAATATAATAGCTTGTAAATAGATAATCGCTTAGGTATTTAAAATACCGTTTGTATATAGTATGAAAAAAATGACGTTTTTAACTGTTCTTCCTAATTTTGTTTATATTGAAACGTCCATAAAAGTGATACAAAAATCTGTTTTTTGGTCTTTCATTTGATTTAATTTTCGTTAAGCAATATGCTCAGAAAGCCCGGTAACATATCATAATTTGCTTTTTTCCGTTTTCGTGCAGGTAAAATATCGATAAAAGGCTATTCTACCTGGACATTTACTCACATTTAAAAAATGACAATCTGTATATCTGAGATATTGCTTGTTTTAAGTTTTAAAAATATAATAATCTACATAATCAATTTTTTCTAACTACGCTCACACATATTTAAGCCTTTAAAAATTTTTATGTAGTCTTTTTCTCTTTTTGTGTAGAAAAAAAAAACCGTTTTTGAATTTTAAAAATTAGAAATGAACACCAAAAAACCCTTCATAGCTTTTAGACCTTCAAAAATGTGTTCCAATTTTTCGATTCTTTTTTGGGCCTAAATTGAAAATTGTCGGTTTTTTTCTTTTCTTTTAAAGTACAAAAATTTTACCGACCGCTCATTTTTTATTGTTTATCCCAAATGTTAATGCTTAAGCCTTTACTATAAATTATACAATATAAACACTGTTATTGAAGCAGGCACTTTGCCTATAGATATATTTTTCAAAGTTAGTTTAAAAATTGGAAAAGAGAGAAAAGGTTACCCTAGTCATTTTTTAGACTTTTTTTTTGTTATACACTTTTTTTTAGTGTTTAAGGGGAAAAAAATGGTGGGAGAATTTTAAAATCAAGTCCGACTTGAGAATCATAACTAGCTTTAATTATTTCATGTAGAAATTGGGAATTTTTGTCAGTTAAACTTTGTTATTAATTATAATAATATTTACTTCGGATTTTGGTTTTATTTTAACCCTGAATCCTGAAAAATATGAGAGCTGGAGTTGGAGGAGGTTATATGACGTAGTTGAAAGGTAAGGTTACTTTTTGTGAAATTCGTGAACCTCTCAAGAAATTGGCAAAAAAACGTCACGGTTGAGATTTTTACGAAAAAACCAATTCTTTCTAGCTAGATTTGGACCAGTGATGTCAGACGTGGGGATTTTTCATGATTTGGGCTACTTTTGGAATGTCCCTATTTTGTCCTATCTGGCATCACTGAATGTTTGGCTCTTTTTAAGGAAAAGGTTATGGAAGTGGAACCCAGAAAACGGGAAATTTCTTAAAATGTGGGTTTTCCACAGACTTCCAAATTGGCTAGGCGGAACGCTGCCGCGCTCCTAGCCCCAACCTCCTGGGATCGAAAGTAAAATCCTTTCTAGCTAAATTTAAACCTAATTCCAGGATGTGGGGAATTTTCCTATTTTTAATAAACCTACTTTTAAAATAATCTGGGAACCTTGAAGTGATTCCCCTGGCACCTTCATTCATCTCATTAGTTCCCCAGAACGCCACCAACATGCTTGAGGATGGAAATGTTTATAGAACTTTCGCATTCTGTCTTCTTTTTCGCTCTCGAAATTTGAGAAAGTTAAATTCCAACTTTAATTTTAGAGCTAAAATATGTTTTTTTGGTAAAATTACTGTTATCCACGTGACCTCACTGATTAAAAAAAAAGGTTTCTGAATCAATATTTCTGGGCATGGCAAAAGAGGTGCAGGGCGGGCACCTGTTAGTGGGATGGAGCATGTAAGCAAAATCCAAATCGGCCTTTTCTTCCTCGTGAGTCTCTGGCTCGTTTTCTACTACGTTCTACCGGCGACGACGACATCGTCGGAGGGCGGTGAAGTGGAAAGCGGCGTCCAAGACTTGGAGGTCGACCTCACCCCTCGGAATTGGGGATTTTGCCTCTCGGGCGGCGAAAGGCTTTCCCAATCCGCCTACGGATTCATAACCTCATTAAAGGGAAAACGTCTGCCCTTCAAAAAAAAAGAAATCCACGAAGAAAAAGTTCATCAAGTTCAAGAAATCACCAAAAAAGACGACGAAAAGATACTAATCGTCAAAGAAAAGAAGAAAACGGTGAAAAAAGAAGAAAAACTAACCCTCTTTTATGAAATTATTATTATTTTATTGCTCATTTCGGTCACTATAAGCCTCGTCGATTGCTTCCATGAAAGGAAAAAAATTAAAATGAAAAATTCAGTAAGTAAAAACAAATTGCTTCTGCAATTCCTGGCTTCCATTTTTCAAAATGATTGTTTTTAGGGAGGTGGTGATATGAAAGGGAACAGGACGGAAATGTGCAGAAGGATGTCGTTGGCAGATTTGACTATTTCACGTCACGCCAGGAGGGAATCGCAGGCCAGCTATAGGCCACCAGGTAAGACCAGGTCAGTGTCGCCTTTCTTTCACTTCTAGCACTCTTTAGAGACCAAAATTTAAATTCGCAATTTCTTCTACTTGGTGGTTCTTCAGCTATACATAAATACCTTAAATTTATCCTTTTTAATTTATATTTTGCCTATTTTATTTATTCTTTTTGTCTCCAGCAGGCCCAAGCAAGCTTTCATGGGGTATTCGTAGTTCGAGCCAAGAGTCGAGTCAAAGTAGACACCTCCTGCCAGTTTCAAGGCAAACTTCCTGTCCCCAGAATTTACTTAGAAGGACCTCGACTGTCGAAATCGCTCACGAAACCCAAGAAGACGGAGGATGGGCCGAAAGGAGAAGGGTCAGAATGATTCAGAGGCATTGAAAAATGAATAAGTTTAAAAACGAAATTTTTCCGGTTGATTCCTCGTTCGTCGAAAGTGGCGCCGCCATTTAAATTTCTTCTTGAACTAAAAGCTTGTCACAAAATGGCTGACATTAGAATCCAAAAAAAATAAATTTTTTGCTCATTAGCTTTTAAATTAATTTTCTTTCGAATTACCACGGACTAGGAATCAATCATTTTCCTTATAAAACGCACAAATTTCTATTTTTAAAAATCTCAATTTAAAAATGCGTTTTCTTCCTCATCTAAGTCTGAAGCACTTTTTTTGACAATTTTTGGCCTAGATAATTTAAATGGCACTAATCGTTTGAATACTCATTTGTGCCAAAATATTTTTAAAAATTTTTAAATTCTATGATATGAGGACCCCCAGTGTTGTGTTTGGAAATTTTATTGAGCTTCTGTATGGGAAGGGGACCAGGGACTTGCTCTTGTATATTTCATTCTGTGATTTATGAATAAAAAACCTAATAATTAAATCTAAAATTAATTGTTTTTTTCTGGTCGGATTCTGGTCCGTCATACCTGCTTACCAATTCTTCAGACTTTTGAAATAGAGCCTTAGCCTCACCCCCCTAGGGTTGAGGGTACAAAAGGTAAGTTTCTGTCAAACTTCCACGTTGCGTCTAGCTCATAATCGCTAAACGTAATCCCGTCATTTAAAAAGCGAGATAATAATTAAACAAATAGATAGAAGGACAAAAAAAATTCCTATTTAAGTGAAACCATTGTTAGATGCTTAAATTATTTAAGGGTTTTTTTTTAATCAGTTCAGAAATGAAAATTAACAAAAAACTTCTTCCTATGAAAGGGCACTACTTTTTTCAAGAAGCAGGTAAAATAAATTTTCTAAATTTCAATTTCTCTCATGACCACATTGTTTTGTATCAAAATATAAGGTTATTTTGTATTTTGAGCAATGTTTGCGAGGGGAAAAATCTGAACCCGATGTAACTGAACGATTTTAAGGTTTGGCACCGATCGCTCCTTTTTTGCCAGTGATCGCAAAAGATTTGGGATTTTCGGTTTTCGTCGTCGGAACGATTTTTACAGTGACGCCATTGTTGTCATTCATAATTAAGCCCTTGTTGGGAGGAATCGCTGATAAGTATCAATGTCAGAAGGGGATGTTTTTAATGCTTTTGGTCGTCCAATATTTATTTTTTCTGGGGACTTATTGGATGCCAGCCCTTCCCGTGGTATCTTCGACTTTCATCTGCGAAGACGATATAAAATTAAAAATTTGTTCAGGAAGACTCGACGAAAATTTAACCCTTCAAAATGGCCTCTGCCAGGTTAGCTTTGTTATTTATGTATCCTATTACAATAATTTTTTTAGGTCGATTGCTCACGAACACACATCAAAAATGTGTTCAGTATTCATCTTAATGGGAAAAGTTCCTTTCATGTAAGAAACTGCGTTCCTAGATGAAATAATTTTACAGGATAAAGGTTGCTTATATTTTCCTGCAAAAATGGAAAATGAAACTTTTCCGTGCAATATAACTTCTAATTTGTGTAAAACGACATGCGAAGACCCTGTTCTAAGCAATATTCTTTCTTCGAGCTACGTTTCAGACCAAGAAGTGATAAAACACTATCAATTTTGGTTGTTGTTTTCGTTCATAGTAATCCCCAAAATTGCATCAATCGTTACAACAAGCATAGGAGACGCCATTTGTTTTAACCTTTTGGGTAGGTTACTCAAGCCGTCAAGAAATTTCATATGAATTTTAGGCGAAAACACGATGGATTATGGACTTCAGAGGTTATGGGGAGCCATAGGATGGGGATTGATGTCTTTAACGTCTGGGCTTATTGTTGACATCATGAGTGAAGGAAGCGAATCTAAAATTTACACATCTGCATATTATTTTCTTATTATATTTTCTATTTTGGACTGCATCGTTTCATACAAACTTGATGTAGGGATCAATTTTGTTTCTTCTTATAATGAAAAAATTAGTTTAAAGTTGCATCACCTCCTCCAAAAAATATCGTCAAAGACATCTTCAAAGTAGTTAAAAACCCTCAAGTATTTATTTTTATGCTCTGGTGTTTTATAAATGGTATTTTTACTGCAATGATTTGGTACTTCCTTTTTTGGTAATTAAAAAAAAATTTTGTTCATTAATTTTGATATTTTATTAGGTTTTTAGAAGATGTGGCGGCAAATAATGGTCATGGAGATATGAAGTTTATTAAAACGTTGGAAGGATTAGTTTTGACATTTCATTGTTATATGGGAGAGGTTCCATTTTTCTTTGTTTCGAGTAAATATCTGATAGATGGCAGCATAGTTGCAAAAAAACCTTGAATTTTAGGTAAGCTTATTAAAAAGCTTGGTTATGCTAATGCGATGACGTTGGTGCTGGTAGGATTTGCTGTCAGATTTATTTATTATTCGTATCTGAAAAACCCATGGATGACGCTTCCGGCTGAAATGCTTAATGGAATCACATATGGGATATTTTATACGACCCTGACTACTTATGCGTGTACATTTGCGCCTCCTGGAACGGAAACGACGATTCAGAATTTAGTAGCTGCTCTTTTCGACGGATTAGGTTAGGAAGTTCGTATTTCAGAAAATGAAAACCTTTTGCTTCAGGTGTGTCCATCGGTAGCTTCGTTGGTGGCTACATGATGCAAAAGATGGGAGGAGCGAAGACCTTTTGGTATTTCGGCCTCACATCGGCTTTTTTTGCAATCGTACACTTTATAATTCATCTCTTTTTAAAAGAACCGAAATATCTAGCCGGTAACAATTTTTTTTCTAAATCTCTTTACAAAAAGATTTTAAATTTTTAGTCTCAACCGAAATAAAAGCAGAATACCGCCGACCTAGTGTTCCAAAATGCATTGAGATGGATAAACCAAAAATCGATAAATAAATGTGGTATGGAGAAGGAATAACGCAAACTTTCTCAAAAATTCCCCCCTCCCTTCCTCCATCATACTATTCACCACCTCTCTCCACGGAGGGTAATACATAGAGCCAGTTAAAAACAAAGGATATATTATGGAGCACCAGTCAAATCTTACATTTACTACAATAAATTGGTACATACTTTCATTCGTTATTTTTAAAATCTTCAGTAAAAATTGCTGGAACTCTGGCTCATCTTCAAAGTGAAATCTTTGTCGCCTTTATTTGATAATAGGATAAGTATTGCTATTTGGTCAGACTTCCACGTTGGAGTCTGGTCCATAATCATTTGTGTGTAAAGTGATCCCGTAATTTTAACAAGCGAGATAATGATTAAACAAATAGGTAGAAGGACAAAACAAACGTACTATTTAAGATCTTTTTCGTTAATAAACCCATTAATTCCACACTGAAGTTCCTTTTTTAATAAGCAAAAAATGAAAATCAATAAAAAACTTCTTCCTATGAAAGCACACTACTTTCTTCAAGATGCAGGTAACTTTAATTTTTTGCTTTTTTTGCATATTTGGGATTGAAAATGGTTTTTAGTTAGCTACCTCCTCTCCACCTACCCCTAACACTATTATGGGAAATCCAAGACTAATGTCCTGTCAAAACCAATAAAAAATGCTATTTTTAAAATAATATAACCTAACCAAAAAAAAACAACCCAGAAAATAACCTATACTCCCTAACCTCAAAGCAGAATTCGAACCTTGAAGTCCCCTTTTTAACTGAATAATTAGAAATCGAAATTTCTCCAGCTTTGGCTCCGATCGCTCCGTTCGTTCCCGTGATTGCGAAAGATTTGGGATTTTCGGTCATGGTCGTCGGGACGATATTTACAGTGACGCCATTATTGTCGTTCATCATAAAGCCTTTGCTGGGAGGAATCTCCGATAAGTATCAATGCCAAAAAGGAATGTTTTTGATGCTTTTGGTCGTCCAGTATATATTATATCTAGGAACTTATTCGATCCCATCACTTCCCCAGGTTTCCTCGAATTTAATCTGCGAAGACGACATAAAATTACAAATCTGCTCACAACGACTCCCAAGTGTGCTGACCCCTCAGAAGGAATTTTGCAAGGTATTTACAATTTTTATGAACAAATGCAAAATAAATTTTTTAGGTGGATTGCTCTCATGGAGGTGTCAAAAATGTGTTTAGTACTCAAATAAATGTGACAAATTACTTCCAGGTAATTTTAATTTTTTTTTAAGATTACTTAACTTTTGGCTTTACAGAGACAAGATTGTTTATATTTTCCTGCAAAAATAGAAAATGAAACTTTTCTGTGCAATATAACTTCTAATTTGTGTAAAACGACATGCGAAGACCCTGTTCTAAGCAATATTCTTTCTTCGAGCTACGTTTCAGATCAAGAAGTTATTAAATATTATCAATTTTGGTTATTGTTTTCTTTCATAGCCATAGGAAGGATTGCAACAATTATCTCGTTAAGCATAGGAGACACAATTTGTTTGAATCTTTTAGGTCGGTGTTAGACATCAAAGAAAAGTTTGACAATTTTATATTTTAGGCGATAGTCCAATGGATTTTGGACTTCAAAGAATGTGGGCTGCCATAGGATGGGGATTTATGTCTCTGACGTCAGGGCTCATAGTCGACATGATGAGTGAAGGGAGCGAATCTAAAATTTACACTTCAGCTTACTATTTTCTTATTATATTTTCTATTTTGGATTGCATCGTTTCCTACAAACTAGATGTAAGAATCAATAATGCAATATTATGTTAATAAAAAAAATTTAGTTTAAAATAGCATCACCGCCACCAAAAAGTATAGTCAAAGATGTCTACAAAGTGGTTAAGAATCCTCAAACATTTATTTTCCTCCTCTGGTGTTTTATAAACGGTATTTTTACTGCACTGATTTGGTACTTCCTTTTTTGGTAAGTGAACTTTTTTCTTCATTAATTTTCATGTTTTGTTAGGTTTTTAGAAGATGTGGCAGCAAATAATGGTCATGGAGATATGAAGTTTATTAAAACGTTGGAAGGATTAGTTTTGACATTTCATTGCTATATGGGAGAGGTTCCATTTTTCTTTGTTTCAAGTAAATATCTGATAGATGGCAGCATAGTTGCAACCTTGAATTTTAGGTAAGCTTATTAAAAAGCTTGGTTATGCTAATGCGATGACGTTGGTGCTGGTAGGATTTGCTGTCAGATTTATTTATTATTCGTATCTGAAAAATCCATGGATGACTCTTCCTGCTGAAATGATAAATGGAATCACATATGGAGTATTCTATACTACAATGACAACGTATGCGTGTGCTTTTGCTCCTCCTGGAACTGAGACGACAATTCAGAATTTAGTAGCTGCTCTTTTTGACGGATTAGGTTAGGAAGTTCGTATTTCAGAAAATGAAAACCTTTTGCTTCAGGTGTGTCTCTCGGTAGCTTCGTTGGTGGCTACATGATGCAAACATTGGGAGGAGCGAAGACTTTCTGGTATTTCGGCCTCACATCGGCTTTTTTTGCCATCGTACACTTTATAATTCATCTCTTTTTAAAAGAACCGAAATATTTAGCCGGTAATTTGTTAAATTTTTTTAACAATTTAAATAATTTTTATTTTAGTCTCAACCGAAAAATCAGAATACGTATACCACCAACCTGATGTTCCTAATTGTATTGAGATGGAAAAATCAAAAATACAAAAATAAGGTTTATGATTTTATTTATGAGGTAAAAGAAAAACATCTTTTTCTCACTGGCAGTGCGAAAGGAATGAAACAGCAATAAAATCACAAAAATCAATGTTAAAGTTGTTTTCCTTTAATTCTATGAGCTTTTAGACACGGCATCGTGCAAAATCTGTAAAAAATTTTATTAAAAAATGAACAAAAAAGGGATATTTTTGAACCTAAAGTTATCGTATTCAAATGGGACTTTTCCTGTAATGTCACTAGCGCAGGTGTAACATCGGGAGACTGTGAGATGGGATCCGCCTGCTCTTGAATTTAAAATTCTTCTTTCTGCGGCGAGTGCCATCTAAAAGAGGAGTTTTATTTTGAATTTTAAAGGAAAAAACAACCTTTTCACGATCTGAAAGTCGTAAAAATCGTTCTTTTTCTTCTTCCTCTTTTTTCTTTTCGTCTTTTTCCATCTTCTTCTCTTTGTCTCGTCCTCTTTTCGCTTTCCGAGCTGCTTTTCTTTTCTCGGCGATTTCAGCTTCGATCTCGTCGGTCAAAGCATTCGGAATGTGAGACTGAAAAGAATGAAGTGAAAGTAAATGGGAAAAGCTAATGTTTTGCAAGTTGGCCCATTTTATGAGAGTTTTTCAAGTGGAAAAGTGGGGATGAGATTGAGGAGATGCAAGAATGGGGGCGGAGGGGAAGGCAGAGTAGGGGAGAGGGTAGAGGAAGTGATGACGGGAGAGTGTGGGGGGAGGTAGGTAGTGTAGGGTGGTTGGGGAGAGTAGAGGAAGTGATGATGGGAGAATGATGGAGGTATAAGGGAGGAGAGTGAGGGGAGAGTTGATGAGGGTAGGGGAGGTGATGGGAGAGTGGTAGCAGGTGGGGGAAGTTTGGGGTAGGGTTAAGGAGAGTAGGGGAGGTGATGAACTAAAGAGGAAGGTTGAGAAAGTAAGATAGGTGGGGAGGTTGGAGAGGGTAGTGGAGGAGGTATTGTGTGGGAAGCGGTGATGAGGGGAGGGGGTAGTTTGAGAATTCTGTAAAGCCCCATATTTTAAAAAAGTTCAAGTACGGGGTTTCAATACCTCCCACCCTTCCCCACCACCCCCTCCATTGTCTCCCATCACCTCCCCTACTCTCCTCAACGGTGATGGAAGGCTAAGTTGGGGAGGGTAGGGGTAGTGATGGGGGGTAGGGGTAGTGATGGAAGGCTGGAGCTGTGGGAGGGTAGGGGAGGTGATGGAAGGTTAGTAAGTTGGGGGAGGGTAGGGGAGATGATGGAAGGTAGGTCTGTTGGGGGAGGGTAGGGTTAGGTGGGAGAGCAGTGAAGGTGATGGAAGGTTGGGGAGTTTTGGGAGGGGAGGTTGGAGAGGGTAGTGGAGGAGGTATTGTGGGGGAGGTGGTGATGAGGGGAGGGGGTAGTTTGAGAATTCAGTAAAGCCCCATATTTTAAAAAAAGTTAAAGTACGGGGTTTCAATACCTCCCAACCTTCCCCCACCACCCCCTCCATTGTCTCCCATCACCTCCCCTGCTCTCCTCAACCCTACCCCTACCTTCGGGAGCCCACCTCGTTTGTAGTAACACAACTAATATTTCATAAAATAGTACTTTAGAATAATCATGGAGATCAGGAAACTCGCCCATGAAGCGACGAAAGACGTTTCGCATGTTTTTATCGTTGGAATGATCATAAGGCGTTAACGATTTTTTGTCTTTGAGACACGGATCGGCACCATGAAGCATGAGAAGGCGGACGGAATCCGAATGACCTTCAGCAGCCATTTCGTGGAGAATCGTCTGCCCTGTTATGTTCGCCTGGTTAAGAACCGAGGAAACTTCATCGCCTGTAAGCTCCCCTTTCGCTGTCTCTTCCAAAGCAGTTTTCAGCAAATTGACATCGCCCATCTGACAAGCCCCATGAACTTTTTTCCAAAAATCTTGCAACTCGGGCCTCAATCCTTCCCCTTTTTCTTCTTTCTTCTTCTTCTTCGGCTTCCTCCGGTTCACTTTGTCTTTTATATGCTGCGGAACTGTGTCTTCGAATTCTTTCAAGTCGAGAAACGAAACTTCTTCTTCTTCCAAAGTGAAGGCCAGATCTAAATAAACAAAAAAATGAAAATTAATAACGGGCTGAAGCATTTTATTCAAAACCTAAAACTTACAACGATATAATCCAAAGTCTGCATTAAAGACAAGACATTTTGTTATTCTAAATTTTCTAAAAAGTATAAATTTTTGAAGAATTATTACCGCCTTCACTCCCTGAAGTTGAGATCGCAGCAAGTTGTTGGACAATATCGGGCAACTCTCGGACAGGACTCGGCCTCTCTTTTCCACGGTCGATTTTTCTCGGACTTCCGACACTTTCCTCCTCTTTTTTCTTCACTCTTTTCTCCTCCGATTCTTCCTTGACTGGCCTCGGAACCGCAAACGTCGTTTTAAACATTTCGTTCGATTCTGTTCAAAAAATTTAAAAATAAAGAAATAAATTAAATTTTACCGTAGACAAAAGCGCTGGAAAGCATCTCGTGAACACGTTTGACTTCGTTAAAAGTCGCTCTGTTGGTCGTAAACGGCACTTTGCGAAGTCGAGGATCACTTTTTAAAAACAAAGGATTGGAGCCGTTAAATAAAACGCCGGAATTTCCACGACCGACGGCACGGTAAAAGATAAAATCGCAACTGTTGATATCAGGACCCCAATTTTTAACTAACTCTTGAACATGCTGAAAAAGATTTTAGTAATTGGGGTTTTTTTTTCTTCTTTACCTGAGTCATAGACTGCTCGTTGTATCTTCTTAAGCTCGCCCCAGCCGATTTTGAATGAGTACCTTTATTGTCTTTTGAACTTTGAGTTCCACCCTGTTTACCTCGGACGGTATAGCAATGGAAAGTCTTATGGAGTATTGGCTCTCCCCCTGAAATTTAAATTCTAAGATTTGGTTTTAGCTTCAAATGATTGGTTTTCGGTTCCAATAATTACGTATTAAAAAAAATTGAGGGGGGGGGATCCAGATAAAGCTAGTGAAAAACTGGGCCCAATTTTAACATTAATTGGGCGACCTTGCTAAAAGCATATTTTCTATTTTAAAGACCCAAAAATCTGCCTAAAAAGGATCTTGAAAAGTGGTCCAAATCACTTGAAAATGGGACCAAATCAACCTAAAATTGGTCCAAACCCGCATTGGAGGGGTATAGACCAGTTACAAGAGGTCCAAACCACTTAAAATGGGATCAAATCAATCGAAAATTGGTCCAAACCCGAATTAAACAGGTTAAAACCCGTTTAAAGAGTTCCAAACTATTAGAAAATAGGCCCAAAGCAATCGAAAATTGATCCAAACCTGAATTAAAGGGGTTTTCACCGGTTAAACCGGATCCATCCATCCATTTTAAAATGGGTCAAAATCTATCAAAATTGGTCCGAACCCAAATTAAAGGGGTTGTGAGCAATTTCAAGAGGTCCAATCCAATCTTTAATTGGTCCAAACCCGAGTTAAAAGGGTTTTAACAAGTTAAAAGAGGTCAAAATCACTTGAAAATGGGTCAAAATCAATCGAAAATTGGCCTAAACCTGAATTAAAGGGCTTTAAACCAGTTAAAATTGGTTCAAACCACTTGAAAATGGGTCCAAATCTATCAAAAATTGGTTCAAACCACTTGAAAATGGGTCCAAATCTATCAAAAATTGGTCCAAATCCACATTGAAGGGGTATTGATCAATTTTAAGAGGTCCAAACCACTTGAAAATGGGTCCAAAACAATCTAAAATTGGTCCAAACCCGAGTTAAAGGGGTTTTAACAAGTTAAAATTAGTCCAAACCACTTGAAAATGGGTCCAAATCTATCAAAAATTGGTCCAAACCCGAATTAAAGGGGTTTTAACAAGTTAAAATTGGTCAAAATCAATCGAAAATTGGTCCAAACCCCAATTATAGGGATATTAACCAGTTCAAAGAGGTCCAAACCACTAGAAAATATGTCCAAATCAATGGAAAATTGGTCCAAACCCGAGTTAAAGGGGTTTTAACAAGTTAAAATTAGTCCAAACTACTGAAAATGGGTCCAAATCTATCAAAAATTGGTCCAAACCCGAATTAAAGGGGTTTTAACAAGTTAAATTGTGTCAAAATCATGAAAATTGGTCCAAACCCCCAATTATAGGGATATTAACAGTTCAAAGAGGTCCAAACCACTAGAAAATATGTCCAAATCAATGGAAATTGGTCCAAACCCGAGTTAAAGGGGTTTTAAACAAGTTAAAATTAGTCCAAACTACTTGAAAATGGGTCCAAATCTATCAAAAATTGGTCCAAACCCGAATTAAAGGGGTTTTAACAAGTTAAAATTGGTCAAAATCAATCGAAAATTGGTCCAAACCCCAATTATAGGGATATTAACCAGTTCAAAGAGGTCCAAACCACTAGAAAATATGTCCAAATCAATGGAAAATTGGTCCAAACCCGAGTTAAAGGGGTTTTAACAAGTTAAAATTAGTCCAAACTACTTGAAAATGGGTCCAAATCTATCAAAAATTGGTCCAAACCCGAATTAAAGGGGTTTTAACAAGTTAAAATTGGTCAAAATCAATCGAAAATTGGTCCAAACCCCAATTATAGGGATATTAACCAGTTCAAAGAGGTCCAAACCACTAGAAAATATGTCCCAATCAATGGAAAATTGGTCCAAACCTGAATTAAAGGGGTTTCAACCAATTAAAAGAGGTCTAAACCACTTAAGGTGTTAAAACCTTGACTAGTAACTCACTGTCAACCTAACATCCAGATTGAAACCTTCATTAGAAAGAAAAGAAAAAAACCTTTAAAAATAGCTGCGGCAAAATGTCCACCCCCAATCATCACTATCATCCAGTTTGTCTTCAGCGGTAGCTTGGTCAATAGCTCCACTAGATGCTTGTCTGTACATTCTTTGTCCTAAAAAGAATTTAATAGGACGAAAATGTTTATGATATTCTACTTTTTTTCCGAGAAGAAGGGAACGATGGATCGAAATGACTTTTCCGTCGGCGTTGTTGAAAAGTATCCGAGAGCGACGAGCGATCAAATGGGAAAGCCTTCGCTCAACATCATCCTTCCGGTCTGACTCATCGTCCACGTCGCTACACTCGGAGCCTGAAATACTCGACAAATCATCGTCAACTATCTGGCAGAAACGCTCTTCCGAAATCGCTTTTTTGTTCCCGAGATGCTGCTTAAGATTGTAGCGATGCCAGTCTAGCTTGTAATGCGCTCGCTGCTGCTCAGAGCTCATAAAGCCAGCATTGCAGTACGAACAGTATAACGTGTCCGATATCGACAGATCTTCAAGGGGCATCGAAATTTCAACAGCTAAGGACACATATTATCAGTATCAAGTTACCAATGAGTGGTCTACACATACCAGACATACAAGGACGATTATCCTGAAGATTCATATAAGGACAGACTGTGACTTGTTTGAGCAAAGAAGTGAACTCTGTCGTATTGTAAACGTGACAAGTTGAGGCTGTTTGATTAGGACGACTCATTTTGTACACTTTTAATTTGCGCAAATGATCAAAACAAGGACTTAAAATAATTTTAAAAAAAAATTTAATCAATATTGTCTAAGATTGAATAAATAATTTTGGGGAGGTTAAAGTTATTATTGGTTATATTTGTTGCAAAAAGAGGTTGTCTTGATTTTTGTTACGTCACAGAAGTGTCACTCGTCGATGATGACATAACCATGACATGACTGAACCTGTGGATGCATTGAGACTATTCAATGGCTTACTGGGGCAAAAGTTCAAAACCTAATCTTAGAAGACAAAAATATATTTAAAAAGTTCAAATTCATCCTAGAGTTTTAGAAGAAATAACGGTTGTTGTTGAAGAAACAACTGGCCTAACTAATAAGTTTCTTTTCATTTAAAAAAAAAATGGTCCAAATCTAGCTAAAAAGGTCTTTAAGTCCAAATTCAGGCTAAAAAAGGTCTTTTACCCATCGAACAAGGCTCAAAGTCTGGCTGAAAAGGGTCTTTCCTTGTCGAAAAACGTACAAAATCTGTCCAAAAAGGAAAAATTTGTCAATGAAGGTCATTGTAATTTGTCGAATTACTAGTTCAAATGCAGCATAAAAATGGGTATTTTCTCGTTGAAAAAAAATAAAAGGATAAAATGGCGCTAAAAAAGGTCTTTCTTCGATAAGGTTCCAAAATTAGCTTGAATTCTTCAAATTTATTCCTGTTACGGTCAAAAATGTGCTCAAAAAGGTCTTTTTCGTCAAAAGTAGTTCAAAATCTAGCGGAAAAGTAAAAAGGGTTTTGAAGTTGAAGAAAAAAAAATAGTTCAAAATCAGCCTAAAAAAGGTTACTTAACATAAAAAGGTCTTTCTCAGTAAAAAAGATACAAAATCCGCCATAAAAAAATCTTTCGTGTAGAAAAAGATCCCAAAAGGTTGAAAATTGGGCTAAAAACAGAGGCGGATCCAGGAATTTGTCCGACCACTAAAGTTTTAAACTTAATCTCTAAAAGGCTCTTGAAACAGTGATTTTGAAGTTTTTGACGAAAAATTGTCTCTTAAAACGTTGATTTTGAAGTTTTTAACGAAAATTATCTTACGTTAAGTTTGAGGTTTTTGATGTACTCAAATAATGTAAATTCTAAGGTTTTTGACAAAAGAGAACCTTAAAACGTTGATTTTCAGGTTTTTGACGAAAAACTGTCTCCCAAAGCGTTGATTTTGAGGTTTTTCAAACGAAAATTAGCTCTTAAAACGTTGATTTTGAGGATTTTTGACGACAAAAAATTGTCTCTTATAAGTTAATTTTAAAGCTTATGACGAAAAAATGTCTCTTAAAACCTTGAATTTGAGGTTTTTGAGGAAAAATTTGGCTTTGTAAATTTTGATTTTAAGGTTTTTGACGGAAACTTGGCACTTAAAACCCTGATTTTGAAGTTTTTGATGAAAAATTCGCTCTTAAAATGTTCATATTGACGAATAATTGGCTTTAATTTGTTAATTTTTTGCTTTGTTAATTCTTTTTTAAAATTGTCTTCATTAACGTGAATTTTGTGTTCTTTCTTTCTTTTCCTCCTCACTCTCTCTTTGGCCACGGGTCCACCGATCCCCCCCCTGGCTAAAAAGGGTCTTGAAAGTCAAAAATCCAGTTTAAGTCTTTTCTCGTCGAAAAAGGTACAAAATCGGTTTGAAAAGGAACTTCTGTAGCTAAAACTTGCCAAATAAAGGTTTTTTGCCGTAAAAGGATAAGGGTCTTGGGATTAAAGAAAATCAGTCTAAAAAAAGATTCTCTTTTTCTCATGGGGTGGGGGGACATCTAAAGTATTTCTCATGCCAAAAAAGGTCTAATATTGGCCCTAAAGGTTCAAAATCTGGCTGAATAAACGGTCTTTCAAGGCAAAAACCAGATCAAATTCAGCCTTTCCCTCATTGAAAAACGGTTCAAAATACATTCCCGAAAAGGGTATAAAAGTGAAAAAAAGAAAATACGTAAAGTTCAAAATTATCCAAAAAAAGGGTCTTTTCTCTCCTCAAAAAGGTCTAAAATCGGCATGAAGAGGATCTTTTGTGTCAAGGTCATAAATGTGCACAAAAAGGTCTTTTTCCATAGGAAATCGTTCAAAATCTGGCTTGAAGATCTCTTTTTATGATCATAATTCATTACTCATTGAGTCAGGATGAAAAAGTCAAAAAGTTTTAACTTTTCCTTGTCAGGATCGAAAAAACGAACAAATTGGTACAAAAGAGTTTTATTAAAGTTAAAAGAATTAAAACCGAACTTAACTTAGTTTTGAGGAGCTACCACTGTTGATTTTAACAAAATTTACAGAAAAAGATGTATTTATTTTACAATCATGAAGTTTGATAGGGGGAAATAATAAAAGTAAGAACTGTAAAGCATTAAAAATAGAATAAAAAAATTATTTTCTTCTCCCGCTCACAGACAAACGCTAAAAGTGGTCTCTTATTTCTGGGAAAAATTTAATAAATACATATAAAATAAAAGGATAAATTGTTACCTCTTCTAATTTCGGTTTCTTTCCTTTGTTTTTATTGGAGTTCGCTTGCGCTACTTTACGTTTTTTCTCCTCGATCTGAAAAATAGAATGAGAAATAAGAGATTTTTTTATTTTTTTTATGAACTTACATTATTTCTTTCGGGACTTTCTTCCAGATCGTCCAAGTCTTCCTCGTCTAACTCATCTTCAAGGTCTTCTTCTTCATCATCGTCTCCTACCAATTCACCTGCTGGTTAATCAAATCGAACTTAATAAAATAAAATGCTTTGAAATGGGATGATAAACTTATAAAAAACTAATGATTGAAGAGATGCGAATAGTATAAAAAATACTTGCTTCCGACGGTGTGGTTTCCGAGGAGGTGGACGGGACCGGATCCTTTGACTAGGTGGAATGTAACAGGAGGGTCGGGGAAAAGGAGATCTAAGACAGACTGAGCTTGAGCGCCGCCTCCTTTCATCACAGCGATCGGGAACCTCACGTCCGATTTGTAGCCCATCGCCTCAACTTCGACAACGTTCACTTCTCCTTCTTTCGCTTCCGGCCCTAATACTATCTAAAATACAAAAAAAAATTTTTTTACCAAAATTTCGCAAAAAACAATAATTTAAAAATTAAAAAAAAACTCAGTTTTTTGTTTCATAATCAAAGCTTTTCAGCCGCAAATTACCCTTAAACAAAATCATCACAAAAAGTTTAAGTTTTTCAGCGATTTTTCTTAATCGTACCTGTTTGACAAGGAGTGTGTGTTCACCGCGGATGCCGGTGCCATCATTGTTGGACTCCATTTTCATGTCTGGGTCCCATACCTCCTTCTCTTTGTTTTTCTTCAAGGTAAGTCCTAAAAATTAGTGAGATTAAATTATTGAAGTTTTTAGTTTGGCAAGTTAGGATTATTAAAGGATCAGTTTTGTTTCATTGTAATCATTGGTTATCAGCCGCAAATTACCCTAAAGAAATCATCATTTTGACCATAAATCTAGGCTATCAAGCTAATAATGGTGGCTACCAGGGATGACACCAAAAAACGTTAGGAACCACATTTTGGGACTAATATTATAATATATATCATTTTTTGTAGAAGAAAAAAAAAAAAAAGAAAACCTTTGGGGCTTGATTTTTGATTCTTTGTGGACACTAGGGCCCTATTTGTAAAACATAAAGCAGAAGTTGGGCTACTAACGTCCAATAAGGATCAAAAATCAAGCTTAAGGCCAGGTGCACCTAAGTGTCAAGTGATGCCAAATTGAAAATTTGAAGAGAATTTAACATTTTTAACGACTAATTATGTAGGTAATTGTTAATTCATGCAATAATTATGATCATAATTAATAATAAATGTAAGAAGATGTATCCCTCTTAGATTAATGTCCCCGGGTTCCGCTAGGACACAATGAAAGAAGATTGGGGAAGGGAATAGAACCTATTTCGAATGTTTTCAATGTTTTACTTCAGATTGTTTTAGAAATACCGTTAGTAAATTTATTAATTACTAAAAGGTAAATATTGATATTTGTAATTATATATCTTGGAATGTACTTTTTTTTAAAGGTGAATAAAAAGCCCAGTATATACGAACAGTCTTCACCAAATTAAATTACTCGTATGGATGACCGGAAACTTTCGGCCACCTATGTGAAGGTAGGCGACAAACAGATACGACGTGTCCTGATTGATTGTCGAGGATAAGATCAGATTCGCGCTTTCAACCTACTGCACTTCAGGGAACGACTACGAATTTGGATACTACCGATACTGCGAGCAATACCTGTCATAAAGTCAGCAATAAATTGCTGTCACGATCAAACCGCTCGCAGGGTATCAAGCAAGGTAGGGGTAAAGCATTGATACAGAGCCTGTATAAGGTCTATTTTGACGATGGCAGACAACTCTGAGTTTCAAGAGGCCTGTCCTTTGGAAGAAATTTTGGACGCGCGGCGAGAGCTGGAAGAGTAACACAGATCTCATGTGTCACAAGAAACGCATCCATGAGCTGGAACGTCATTTTGATTAGATAGAAAGAACCTAAGCGTTTGAGCAAATAGAAAAGAAGTTTGTTATCGATTAAGTTGGACAGGATACAACATATGTTCAGCGAAGGAATGGCTGATCGAGATTTGATGGGAGAAATGGGCGACAGGTATATCCTTATGCGACCGTAATCGAAGAAAATGAGACATTGCGTTTTTTTGTCGATGGATCACGAAAGAGTATGGTATGAATCAAATCTTACTTAAACTATGTCGGCCTGCAGGATTATTGGAGCCTACACTGGCAAGCGTCTACGCTTTGTCAGTTTTCGTCGACATAGGAAGGGTGAGTCCATTGTATACGCAAAGCTATGGCTGTCATACAACTATCTCTCTAGGATCACTTATGATTATGCCTGTAACTCAAGGAGAATTTGCGTTATAGAAAATCGATCCCCAATGGTGAACAGAGTATCTAGAGTTGCAATTGATTGTCGTTTGGAGTCTTCCTGCCGAAGTCACGGTTGCCATCGCTCGTGAGGAGGCGACTCTATTGAAAAGCTGTTCAGCATTGTGGCGAAAGCAGGAAGACCTAGTATTCATACAGACAAACTCCAACAAACGAAGAGGGAGAACACGGTTGCGACGCTACTCAGCGCGCATAAACCGTACTTTCGGAAGCGAATGCGAAGGTTCGATAATGTCGAGTCCCAAGTCGCCCTTGCTTCATATGTAAGCAGATTTAGGTATTTATGTCTCCCAGCAAGGCGCTACATTTTACCTTCGGATTGTAGAAACAAAGAGAAATATCGCAATAACACCGCCTTAGCCAGCACTTTGACTGAAGTGCTCTGAGGAGGATAGGTCAATTCTTAAAGTATCATAGCGGAACGAAACTGCAATGGCTATGCCCGGCGAAAACTGGGTGAATCAGTTGTTACGCCTAGATGTCGTTATTATATGATCAACTTGAGCTCACCAAGCCATTTATGATAGCGGTCGCAAATGGGAGTGTTTTAAATCAGAAATAGCTGACATTGTTTAAGGACTAAGTTTCTTTGAGCATGCGGGTCATTCCATCAAGACTCTAGGCGGGATTTAGTTTTGCAACATCGCCGGGCAACTTCATTTAATTAGATTGATAAATAGGTGGCAGTCACGACCGATACTTAGACATTGTATGTTGTATCGAGAGACACAACAACGACTTTTCTTATGCACACCTCTTCTACTAGGTCTAGTAGACGCAATAAAGAAATTGCAAACGCACTAATACAAGTATGAGCAGGTTGATATACTCGTCAATATAATATGACTACATTAGGGTGAAGACACTCTCGACCAGACGCTGTGCATTAAAAGACATCGCCAATATTGAGATCACGAATAATATACACACATATTAGGAAACCAACATTAGGAATGATATTCCATAAGTTGGTGCATATTGACGATGAGAGCAAAAGTCAGGGTGTGTAGACCTCACTCTTAATCTCTGTTATTGCCTGAGGTATGAGACCGTGGTTTTTTGCAGATAGATATAATGTTTGATGTCGGTGAAAGTGACGTCTTAAGTAGGTGAGGCTCTCGAATATAAATGATTATGGTCCAGATTGAATATGTGAAGATTCTCGTCCTATATCAATATTCGCTAGTCTACTGTACGCGATACAGAAATTGAAGCCATATAATGATCACAATAGTTAAGAAATTATTTTTCCAACGCTGATTGAGAATTAATTCAAGGAGTCCAGACTCTCCGTATATAGAGATAGGGCTGCCCGACCAGCTACAAAAATATGCTGCCCACAGTGTCGCTGGCATTTAACGAAGCGAAGGATGGTAAAAGGACTAGGCTGTGTATGCGATTTCACGCTGATTAGTTGTAACAAACTAATTGCTCCTGATTGCCACACCTTTTCCTACAGATCCATGATCGGACATAATAGGAGCTTGCGGTGATCCAAATTGTACTCGTATTTTACAACCCATTTGATATTAATATAAATATGCGGCGTTTTGGTGCATTCGAGCTAAACAACGGGAAGACCGAGAAAAGTCGGCTATTCGTTAACGTCGCGTCTTGTGGTGAAATGTTGAGTTTAAAGGATAAAGTTCTTCCATTTGGTGCTAAAGTCCTCTTCGCCGGCTATTTTTCGACAACGCATTTTGGTCGAACGTTATCGCAGGACATGATCTGGATGACTTTTTCCGTGAACCTACTATAGATGTGATTTGATGGATCAAAATCTCCTGGGACGACAGAACAACACATGAGTACCTAGTCGCGCGATTTCTTTCCGCAATGCTACAAAGCTACAACGAAGGTTTTAAAGAGTAAGTTAAAATTATCTAGAATGTATGTTGGGCGTCGCGAGTCAGTCAAATACTATTAGGAAGATCATCATCTCTTTCCAGCAGCACTATCATCTCAAAGTTTGCGCGCTGCTCATGAGAATCTTAGTCGCCCTCCAGCGATCAGGGAAATTAAACACGGACCGACTGACAAATCAGCGAGTCCGCAGTGTTTTGGGGTACATCAATCGTTTACTCCAAGTACTGAGAACAGTGCGATAAATTTGAGCCGCTTCATCATTTGTTGCGTAAAGGATGTCAAGTTCATATGGTCCAGATGCAATGTGAATCCGTGTTTTCAAGAGAGTCGATTAAAGACTACTGTGTTCCTCGCACGATCCTATCGAGATATGATCCAGCCAAAACGCGTTGTTATAGAACGATGCTAGCTATCAGGGCATTGGTGGGTCTTTAAAACACGCCTCGAATGCGTGATACGGTTGTTTGCTTTGCACACCTGTCGCTTACTATCTCTCTGCAAGTTGTCGGCTGCTGCGAAGAAGATGAAGTTATCCACGTCGAATGTCGGGCCATTATAGGATCGTGCCATAAATTTGCAATTCTACTTGATTGGAAAAGCACTGTTGTTCTACAGTGATCGACAAGCCTTTGGAGAACCTAGACACGAACAAAAGCTCGAACTGACGAACGCTTGGGGGATCTCATATCATTATTTGTCCGCAATTTGTTTTAAAATGACGTGTATAAGGCCGGGGATAGTGACAACGCTGTTAGCATGATCTGCTATCAAGAAAATGCCATGTTTTGGAATATTTCGTTTCGATGATGATGAGCAATCAAGACTGTGAATCTGTTGATGTCTCGGAACAATCTTAGCGAAGACACCAGAAGAGTAACCGGAAGGAAACTCGGATCTAGACGAACTGCTACAGACTAGCCTAACGGGGCGGTACTCTATTGAATCCGAAAATGGCGAAAAAGTAGGTCGAGGGTTTGTATTTCCGCAACGCTCTCGGTATTAGTCGGCTTGTTGATAGAGTGTCCACTTAGATGTATGGCCATATCGGTGCGCAGGTCTGACGGCTCAGATGTATGCTACCGATTAGTCGACCACATGTTGATTATTCCGCACATAAAATGATCGACGATTAAAGCTACATAAAAGATCGACTATTGCAAGTATGTTGTAAAGTGTGTCTGCACTGAACAAGTCAGTACGAAAAGGTCGGAGCGAAGATGCGTTGGCTTGTTGTCACGTCTTGGGCCCATC
>JAGWEN010001271.1:0-33417 GCA_018703685.1 Orius laevigatus
AAAAAAACAAAACAAAAAAACACAAAACAAAACAAAACAACAAAAAAAACACACAAAAACAAAACAAAAAAACACAAAAAACAAAAAAACAAAAAAAAACACAACAAAAACACACACACAAACACAACAAACACAAAAAAACACACAAAAACAAACAACAAAAAAAAACAAAAACAAAAAAAAACACAACACAAAAAAACAAAAAACACAAAAAAAAACACACAAACAACCAACAAAAACCACACTCCACAACACCACACACCACCGAAATACTAACACCAAAACACAAAACACCACAAAAAACAGAAAACAACAACACAAAACACACACACACAAAACAAAAACAACACAAACAACAAACCACTATATATTTAAATTGAATTTTGATCCTTTTTGGACACAAGGGGACCCTTTTTGTTAGTTATTTGATCTCTTTTAGACACTAGGAGCCCTTTTAGATTGAATTTGATCCTTTTTGGACACTAGGGGAACCTTTTTGTTAGGTATTTGATCTCTGTTAGACACTAGGGGCTCTTTTAGATTGAATTTTGATCCTTTTTGGACATTAGGCGAACCTTTTTGTTAGGTATTTGATCTCTTTTAGACACTAGGGGCCCTTTTAGCTTGAATTTTGATCCTTTTGGACACTAGGGCACTTTTTAGCTTGAATTTTGATCTTTTTTAGACACTGGGGCCCTTTTAGATTGAATTTTGATCCTTTTTGGACACTAAGGGCCCATTACCTATAGCTTGTTTTTTGTTCTTTTTTCGACACATGGGGCCGTTTTAACTAGATTATGGTTCATTGTGACGGAAAGGGCCCTTTTAGCTTGATTTATTTTCTTTTTTACACACTAGAGGCCCTTTTAGCTTGGATTTTGATCCTTCACTAAGGGGACTTGCTATCTTGATTTTTTAATCCTTTTTGGACGCTAGGTTACCTTTTCAGCTAGGTTTTGATATTTTTTAAACACTAGAGGCCCTTTTAGCTTGAATTTTAATTTTACACAAGGGGCCCTTTTAACTAGATTATGGCTCTTTGTGACGAAAAGGGCCCTTTTTAGCTTCATTTAAAATCTTTATTAGACACTGGGGGCCCTCTTAGCTTGATTTTTGATCTTTTTTGGACAATATGGGCCCATTTTAGCTAGGTTTTTGATCTCCTTTAAACACGAGGGACCCTTTTAGCTTGAATTTTGATCTTTTTTGGACACACTGAGCCCTTTTAACTAGATTATGGTTCTTTGAGACGAAAAGGGCCCTTTTTAGCTTGATTTATATTCTTCGTTAGACACTAAAGGCCCTTTTGGCTTCAATTTTGTTCCTTTACAATGAAAAGTGCCCCTTTTAGCTTGCTTTTTGATCCTTTTCGGACACCAGGAGCCATTTTTACCTGTCTGGAGCCACCCCCGGTGAAAACTTCCACAAAGTAACCCTAAGAACTTTGAAATTAAAAAAGGCGAGTGGGTTGCTATTGACAAAGGAAAAAACGAAGAAAATTTTGTTTTGAAGGAGAATAAGTAATCGGGATCATTTTCGTGTTGTATTTAAGAAAAAAAAAAGTTTAAAGGGAAAAATGTCTATGAATTGAATGCTTTCCCTTCTTTCTGCAAAGTGTCATTATGTGAAAAGAAAGCAACTCATTAGAGAATGAAATCTGCCGTCAAAACGTTTTCCGTCGAGAAGAAGGGGGCGGGGATCTGGGGGCCGGATTTAGACTTTTGTTGTAGTCTCTCTTAACAACTTTTCATCCCTTCGTTTTGTGCTAGAGGGGGAAGTAATGATAATTGTACTCACTTTGGAAAAGCGAACTCAGGGCTGGCAATCAAAAGTTAAATGGTCGAGGGAATGGCGGTCTTTAACAATGCCGTCTCTTTTACACCCTTTGTTTTATCCTCCAGTTGAAACATACCAACTGACATTTGCCCGTCGAATTACAAGCCATTGTCTTTCAAGCGTTTCCGACCTCCTTCAACGTCTTACCCCTGGATACATGTTTGCATGAGCAACCTTGAAATTATCTTATTTCCCACCCCTATTTTTCAGTTTAACCGACGTTTTTCTTTTACATTACTCTTTTCTTTTTATCGTACTTTTCACTTTTTTCAACATTCTCAGCTATTGGGTCCATCAAAAATCTCGTCATCCTTTTTGGACCTTAAGGCCCCTTTTAACTAGATTTTGTTTTTTACGACGAAAAGGGCCCTTTTTAAGATCAATTTTTGATATTTTTTGGACACTAGGGGACTTTTTGAATAAATTTTGTTTCTTTAAGATTAAAAAAAGGCCCTTTTTAGCTGTGTTTTTGATCGTTTTTGGGCACTAGGGGCCCTTTTAATTAGATTTTGTTCCTTTAAGATTTAAAAAAGGCCCTTTTTAGCTTGGTTTTTGATCGTTTTTCTGCACTAGGTGCCCTTTTAACTAGATTTTGTTTCATTACTACGAAATGGGCCCTTTTTAAGCTCAATTTTTGATCTTTTTTGGACTCTAGGGGACTTTTTGAATAGATTTTGATTCTTTAAGATTAAAAAAAGGCCCTTTTTAGGTTATTTTTTGGTCGTTTTTGGGCACTAGGGGCCCTTTTAATTAGATTTTGTTCCTTTAAGATTTAAAAAAGGTTTTAGCTTGGTTTTTGATCGTCTTTCTGCACTAGGTGCCCTTTTAACTATATTTTGTTTCTTTACGAACAAATGGGCACTTTTTAAGCTCAATTTTTGATCTTTTTTTGGACACTAGGGGCCTTTTTGAATAAATTTTGTTTCTTTAAGATTAAAAAAAGGCCCTTTTTAGCATGGTTTTTGGGCACTAGGGGCCCTATAAACTAGATTTTGTTTCTTTACTACGAAATGGGCCCTCTTCAGCTCGGGTTTTGATCGTTTGGGCCCTTTTAATTAGATTTTGTTCCTTTAAGATTTTAAAAAGGCCCTTTTTAGCTTGGTTTTTAATCATTTTTGGGCACTAGGGGCCCTTTTAACTAGATTTTGTTTCTTTTTTACGAATTGGCCTCTTTTTAAGCTCAATTTTTGATCTTTTTTGGACACTAGGGGCCTTTTTGAATAGATTTTGTTTCTTTAAGATTAAAAAAAAGCCCTTTTAAGCTCGTTTTTTGGACATTAGGGGCCCTTTTAGATTGAATTTTGATCCTTTATGGACATTAGGGGCCCTTTCAGATTGAATCTTGATCCTTTTTATACACTAGGGGCCCTTTTTAAGCTCGATTTTTCATCCTTTTTGGACAATAGGGGCCCCTTTTGAATAGATTTTGTTCCTTTGAGATAACAAAAGGGCCCTTTTTAGCTTGGTTTTTAATCGTTTTTGGGCGCTAGGGGCCCTTTTCACTAGATTATATTTCTTTACAACGAAAAGGGTCCTTTTTAGCTCGGGTCGTGATCATTTTTGGGCACTAGGGGCTCTTTTGAATAGATTTTGATTTTTGTTCATTTATGATTTTAAAAAAAGGGCCCTTTTTAGTCTTTTCGAACATAAAGGGACCTTTTGAGCTCGATTTTTGGTCATTTTTGGGCACTAGAGGTCCTTTTAACTAGATTTTTTTTTTACGACAAAAAAAAGGCCCTTTATAGCTCGATTTTTGATCCTTTTTTGGGCACTAGTGGCCATTTCGAGTACACTTAGTTTCTTTACGACAATAAAGGCCCTTTTGAGCTCGATTTTATCATTTTTTGATCTGTTTTCAAGCCAATTTATTAATAAACTTAAAAACCTAAAAAGCGTCGGATAAATTGAAATCGTTTCTAAAAAAAGAATGTTCCTCGACACGCGGTGCATAGGAAAAGGACATTGTAGCGCCATTTTGAATATTTAACAAAGGTTCGACTGGGTTGTTACACCCATCCATTTAGCCTTACCATCCTCCCCTTTTCACCATTCCCCTTTCTCCCGGCCTTCCCCAGTTACAAAAATATTGATCATACATAGAGAATTGTTTTCCTTCACAACCAGATAAATGATAATTACCGCTCATGTAAAATTAGGATATATGTACAATTAATTTATTAAATTAATAAAGATTATGGATTAATTAAATATCCGGAAGGAGGATTCTGAAAGCGTAAACTGTGATTTTAAATGGGTTGTTTAAATGAGATTGTCGCTGTCTGGGGAAAGGGAAGAGATAATTAGTTAGAAGGAACGGTGCGTTTGACTATTTGTCACCATCGGCCTTTTGACAAATGAGATCTTCCCGGCTAGATATACATAGCTCGCTCTATGGTCCATGAACTAGTCTTCCCCCAGCCAACTATCCCACTGAAATATATCCGAGCCCATTTATCCCTCGACAACTACCCGAGATACAAGTTAAGTTATTGTTGTGACAACCGGCTGTCCTGTCTCCCTAATGTAACTATCAATAGCTCCACTAAACTCGATTAACGCCGCGACGCCTCAAAATCTCTCCAACACTTTTTTCTTTTTTTCCTCTCCTCCGATTAATTTATTTCTCCGTCTAGAAATTAAAGACACAGAGATGAGTTTTTTTACCCAAACCATAGTTATTACTTATTAGGAATAGAATAGATATGGAACCTAAAATGGAACCCTAAATGGAACCTAAAATGGAATCTTAAAATGAAATCTAAAATGGAATGGAATAGATTACAACAGCAAAAGCATCAGTAACAGCAGCAACAACAACAGCAACAACAACAGTAACAAGAACAAAAACAACAGCAACAGCAATAACAACCACGGAAACAAAAACAACAAGAACAACAACAACAAGAAGAACAACAACAAGAACAACAACAACAAGAACAACAACAACAACAACAACAACAACAACAACAACAACAACAACAACAACAACAACAACAACAACAACAACAACAACAACAACAACAACAACAAGAACAAGAACAACAACAAGAACAACAACAACAAGAAACAAGAACAACAACGGAAACAACAACAACGGAAACAACAGAAACAACAACAGAAACAACAGAAACAACAACAGAAACAACAACGGAAACAACGGAAACAACAACAACGGAAACAACAGAAACAACAACAACGGAAACAACAACAACGGAAACAACAACAACGGAAACAACAACAACGGAAACAACATAAACGGAAACAACGGAAACAACAGAAACAACAACAACGGAAACAACAAAAACAACAGCAAAAGCACCGACAGCAACAACAACAACAGCAGCAGCAACGACGACGACGACGACAACAAACAACAAACAGCAACAACAAACAACAACAACAACAACAACGGAAACAACGACGACGACAACAACAACGGAAACAACAACAACAACGGCAACAACGACGACGACGACGACAACAACAACGGAAACGACGACGACGACGACAACAACAACGGAAACAACGACGACGACAAAAACAAGAGAAGAACAGAAACAACAACAAAAACAACAAAAACAACGAAAACTACAACACCAACGAAAACAATAACAACGAAAACAACAGAAACCACAACAACAGAACAACAGAAACAACAACAACAACAACAACAACAACAACACAACAACAACAACAACAACAACAACAACAACCACAGCAGCACAACAACAACAACAACAACAACAACAACACAACAACAACAACAACAACAAAACAACAACAACAACAACAACAACAACAACAACGGAAACAACAACAACAACAAACGACACAACGACGACGACGACGACAGAAACGACAGAAACGACAGAAACGACAGGAACGACAGAAACGACAGAAACTACAGAAACGACAGGAACATTCGTTAAGTCATTCGCATTTCGTTAAGTCCAGTAAACATACAAATTCGTGAAATTTCGGGGTTTTGAATTCGCGGAGCGGAACTCTTCCGCGTTCCTTAATTAGTAGCAGTTTTTTCAAGAACGAACCGATGATTAGCAGATTTGAAAACCTGGACGTGATGAATTAATGATTCGTTTATGGTTGGAACATTTCGTTACGCCCGCGCCCTCTAGAAAGGTTCGTTTCAAAGATCAAAATACGGCGGCATCCTCAAAAGGGGTTTTCAAAGATAATATTTAAGTTGAATGGAGTAGCGAAAAAGAGAGGAAAGCCGTGAAAGTGGGTGGGCCGTGGGGGTACTTAGGAGGGGTAAGCGAGTACCGCCAGCGACGCGGACGTTCCCGCTTTGTCGAGTCCACTTTTTCAGGTAGACCGCCCAGCTTTCGCCCGATTGTAGCCCGCCTCAGTTTTTCCTTTTTTTTTTTTATTTTCCCTCCCTCTTTTCAGTATCATTGTCCAGGCGGAAAATGGACAATTTGTCCATTTAGGTTAAATCTGCTTTCAAATATCATGGAACCTTTAATAGAAGCAAAATACGTTTTTATTATGTGAGAATTGTGACTGTGTTTTTTCCAATTATGCATCGTTTTTTAGACAACAAATGAGTGAAGAGTCAGATACTACGAAAATTATAATAATTTTAACAATAAAAGTAGAATTTTTTTTTTACTCACTCTTTTCTGAACAATATTAGTCCAGTCAAACTAAGCCTGGGGGGTGGAAAACAAAAAGGTATTTTGTTTCTCTACGGAAATGTGTGTTGGTCCCCTGATTAACCACAAAAAAGTCCATAACTGAAACCAGTGCGCTTTGGACGCTAGAGCGTTTTTAATGAGATTTTTTTCGTTTTTTTCCTAATATCTCGAAAACCGTAGGTCGTAGGCGAAAGGATTTTTAGTATAAAATTAAAGATAATTAAGTTTTCTATAATTTTGAGCTGATACGATTTTTTGTAGGACCAAACGTATCGGAACTACGAGGTTGCAAAAAAACCACGGCTTTCTATTTTGACCTCTGAAGGACAGAAGACGTCATCTAATCAAAAAAGTGTACTTAATAAAAGTTGTAGAGAATTTAATTAGCTTTAAGAACCAACCCTAAAAAAAATTAACGTCAAAAGTCGGGGGTGGGATAAATTTCAAAAATTGAAATTTCAAAAAAATGAATAAAAACAAAATTTCGTGTTTTTTTTTTTTTTTCAAAAAGGGTCAAAATCTAGCTAAAAAGCAATTATTTTCTCATCAAAATTATAAGGTTGAAAATTACCCTTAAAATGCTCTTTACTTGTCAAAATCTAACTGAAAATTTTCTTTTTTTTTTAATCAAAAAAGGTTCAAAATTAGGCTAAAAAGGGACTTCAAGCTGAAAATGGTCAAAATGGATATGGCTTTATTATCTCGTTGTTTTTGTCCCAGAAATGAGTAAAAAAAGCCTGTACGCATAAGGTTTGAAAATGCATAAAATCACACCTAATTCGTACCATGTGATCACGGGGTAAAAGATGAAATTGACCAAAAAGTGATTTCGATAAGCAGAAAAATATTTTGAAAGGGTGAAGTAGGAATCGCGTTCGGAGGAAGTCTCATTAGTGGTGACGATTTGTCAGTGCCTAATTAAAACCAACCATATGGCTCCAACTCCCTTGTTTTTATTCTTTTCCTGGCTATACCTAATAGTCCTTTTGTTTCACCAAAGTACCCTTCTTGTTCAGCCAAAAATGAATCACTTATCATTGAAAAATTAGAAAGCCAAAGTTTCTCTTGTGATTTTTGTCGAGTCAGATGTGAGCTGGAAATGAGAAAATCATATTTTGTTTGATTTCAGCTTCATAACTTGTAAAAATGAAATATTCATGTAAAAAAAAAGGACGGAGTGTGTAGGTATTTCAGGTATGAGGATATAGGGCCATGTTAGCTGTCTAATTATTAAAAATAGGTCAGGGAGGTCTTCCTTTCAACACGTCCCTAACCTGACCTATCTAAACTGTTTATATGAATTAGGAGCAACAATTGCTTTGTGTTGCCGAAATCCCCTCGGCTGCCCAAGAAGCTCCCTTTTCATCTAACCGCTTTCCCTTCTCAACGCTTTGTCCTCCCGCCCACTCGCTCCTAAAGTGTTTTGACGGCTCTTTTCCTTCTAAACATTTATATTCTTCTACCCCCCCCCCCACCATGAAACTCCTTCGTTTCTTTCTTTCGACCCTTTTGTACTAAACGACCCCTGCACATCTGCTGAGTTTGTGTCTTTTTTACCCTTTACCTTTACATAGTTAGGTAAAAAAAAGGTCGCTAACTTTGGGAACTGGGCATAGTTAAGGCAATCTCTATAAATCTTACATCAAAAAGAATCTGCAAATATAAATAAACTTCTGGGAAGATGAAAAATGTAACAATAATTGAACAAGGAACGAAAATCCTTAAGATTTCTGCCAAATGTTCGCTAGACTGTTTGATTGATTTGGGTGGTTTTGCTGGGTTGCAAATTTTTCATAGAAATATAACATTTGGGGTCTTGGGGAAGTTGGAGATATAGTCCAGTCAAACTAAGCCCGAAAAGGCCCCTTTTTAAGGTGATTTTTTTCGTTTTTTCGCAAATATCTCGAAAACCGTTAGTCTTAGGCGAAATAGTTTTTAGTACAAAATTAAAGATAATTAAATTTTCCATAATTTTGAGCAAATATGATTTTTTCGTAGGACCAAACGTTTCTGAGCTACGAGGTGGAGAAAAAACGGTTTTTTCTTTTTTTGCCTCTGAAGGAGGGAAGACGTCATCTAATCAAAAAAGTGTACTTAATAAAAGTTGTAGAGAATTTAATTACCTTTAGAAAACAACTCTCAAAAGGCAATTAGCAATAAATAGGCAGGGGTGGGGGTAAATTTCAAAAAATTTGATAACAAATCTCATTCAAAAATTGAAATTTCAAAAAATTTTGTGAAAACAAAATTAAAGCTTATAAAATGTGCTACAGATTCGATTTACTAAGATTGTTTCTAGGACCAAAGGTTCTTTTGTCCTTTAAATTTTAAAATTTAAATGCTCCACTATTTGCAAATAAAAATTTAAAAGCCTTGGAGTAGGAAAAATGAAAAATTCTGGTCACCCCTTGGCCCTTCAAATTCTTAAGTTTCTATCGAATTTGTAACCAGGGCCTCTGATAATAGACGTTGTTATACCTAAAAGATTTGAAAAAACTTGTTTGTCAACGAGGAGTTGAATAAGAATGTGGATCGGCTCTCGGTTAAATCTTCAAGCAAAGAATACACAAATGATAAGAATAATAAAGGGAACGGGAACAAACAGAAAGCGACGTTTTACAGATTGTGTCACAGTAGGTTAAAAAAACGAGGAAGGCTTTAAACAAACATTAAAACGTCAGCCGACTAATCGCTCCTCCCAGTGTTGCCAACACCTTCTCTTCAACCTTATCAAATTCAAATTGGCGACCCTCTCAAAAATTCAAGAATGTTGGGTTGTCACTTTGACTCGATTTTTGAGGGTGAAGGAGTTATCTGAGAATTTTTTTCAATAAACAACTTCGATAGCACATAAAAAAAGCTTTCGAACGGTATATTGGCAAAGTAAATCGGTTAAGAATTGACGAATTTATGGACGTTCAAAGTTAAGACACAAAAATCTTAAGTAAGGAGGAAAATAGGGTGACCAGATGGTACGCTTTATGCGTGATTTTACGCATTTTTAAAGATTTTTACGCAACAAGCATTGATCTTATGCGTAGAGGCCTTTTTAGGCATTTCTGGGACGAGAAAGGTCTAGATTTCGAACCTTTTTGACAAGAAATGACTCTTTCCAGTTTCATTTTGAACCTTTTTTTGTTTCGACAAGAAAAGACCCTTTTCAGGGAATCTGATTTTTAAAATTTTTTTTATAAGAAAAGACTCTTTTCCGCCAAATTTTGATCCTATTTGACAAGGAAAGACGCTTTTTAGCCTAATTTTAAGGAAAGACCCTTTTCTGATAGATTTTGAACTTTGTGACAAGGAAAGGCACTTTTCACACAGATTTTGACCCTTTTGACCAGGAAAGACCCTTAATAACCTAATTTTGAACCTTTTTTTGATAAGAAAAGGGCCTTTTCTGATAGATTTTGACCTTTTAGTGACAAGGTAAGACCCTTTTTAGCCTCATTTTGAACCTTTTTCGATAAGAAAGACCATTTTTTGATAGATTTTGACATTTTATTGACAAGAAAAGACCCATTTTAGCCTAATTTTGAAGTTTGAACTAATAAGAAAAAACCCTTTTCAGCTAGATTTTGACCCTTTTTGCCAAAAAAATAAAAGACCCTTTTATGCCAGATTTTGACCTTTTATTGACAAGAAAATACTCTTTTCAGCCTAATTTTGAACCTTTTTTTGACTAGGAAATACCCTTTTCTGATAGATTTTGACCTTTGTGACTAGAAAAGACCCTTTTATGCCAGATTTTGACCTTTTATTGACAAGATAAGACCTTATCTGATTGATTTTAACTTTTTTGGCCAGATTTTGACCTTTTATTGACAAGAAAAGAAGCCTTTGAACCTAATTTTGAACCTTTTTTGATAGATTTTGACCTTTGTGACTAGAAAAGACCCTTTTATGCCAGATTTTGACCTTTTATTGACAAGAAAAGAAGCCTTTTAACCTAATTTTGAACCTTTTTTGATAGATTTTGACCTTTGTGACTAGAAAAGACCCTTTTGGGCCAGATTTTGACCTTTTATTGACAAGAAAAGAAGCCTTTTAACCTAATTTTGAACCTTTTTTGATAGATTTTGACCTTTGTGACTAGAAAGACCCTTTTGCCAGATTTGACCTTTTATTGACAAGAAAAGAGCCTTTAACCTAATTTTGAACCTTTTTCTGATAGATTTTGACCTTTGTGACTAGAAAAGACCCTTTTGGGCCAGATTTTGACCTTTTATTGACAAGAAAAGAAGCCTTTTAACCTAATTTTGAACCTTTTTTGATAGATTTTGACCTTTGTGACTAGAAAAGACCCTTTTATGCCAGATTTTGACCTTTTATTGACAAGAAAAGAAGCCTTTTAACCTAATTTTGAACCTTTTTTTGATAGATTTTGACCTTTGTGACTAGAAAAGACCCTTTTATGCCAGATTTTGACCTTTTATTGACAATATCTAGACCTATGTCGTAACAAACTTGAAATGAATCCTTTGATAAGAAAAAGTAGAGAAAACATTTTGATTGGACAATAAGGTATATTAGTGGTAGGATGATTTGTTATTTGTTTCTCGCTTGCTCAGCTGTTTTCTCATGGGGGACCCGCACCTCGAGCCTTCCCTTCTCATAATATTTACCCTGAAACAAAACGTCTCCCTCTCGAAAATCTACAAATCCCTTTTTCCTCTACAACTTTACACCGGCTGGAGGAAATAGGGTGATCTTAAATAACAAAAAATCTAATTTACATCTTGAAGAAACATCATTTGACTTTTTTTCGACAAGTTTCGTGGTTAGTTTGAAATTTGTCGAACTCTGTTGGCATGTTGACGAAACTCGAGTCAACCAATCGTAGGTCTCAAACTAGCCCAAGGGGTTTGTGCACAAGTTCGACCCCCCGACCGCTAAGTCTTCCCTAACCAAATATCACCGCACTTAACGAAATTCGAGGATTAACGTCATTCCAAACTTCGAACAACGTTAACTTTACAAAGTGAAACAGCCATAGACTCTGCCACCTTCTCAACACATTTTCAAGAATGATTAATTCGACTTTTTTCAATATTGCTAAAAAGTCAACATTTTAAAAGTGCAATATCTCAGGAACTACTAGACCTACAGAGCTGCCGTTAGGCTTAAATTTTAGGTAATTTTATAAGCTTCAATAATGCTCTAAGCGACATTTCGCATAAAACCAATTTTTCAGAAGTTATGAGGCAAAAACTGAAAAAATTTCAAAAAAGAGGTTTTTTTACTGCGACTGATTTTTGACTTGCGAATATTGCTAAAAAACCAGTTTAGCAAAGTGAAAATTTTAGAAGTCCAATATCTCAGAAACTACTAGACCTACAGAGCTGCTGTTGGGCTTAAATTTTAGGTAATTTTATAAGCTTCAATAATGTTCTAAGTGATATTTCGCAAAAAACCAATGTTTCAGAAGTTATGAGGCAAAAATTGAAAAACTTCCAAAAACTGACAGAACCGAGCTAGAAGATCGCACTGATAATCTGGTAACTTTTGGTACAGGTTAGGCAACCTCCTTAGCTCCTGGGTGCAGCATTTCTAATTTCGATAATTTTTTCAACAGGAAGGTTGTTAATGTAAATAAATTAAAAGTGAAATTAAAAAGGGTAAAATTTGTTTTTGAGCGTTGATTTTGAAGGAAAAATAATATTCGGTGTCCGACAAATGGTCTTCTATTAAAAAAGAGGTTCCCTTTGAGGTCAGAGTCATCCTTAAGGTAAACATTTGGCTCTGGCTATTTCAAAGGAAAGTCAACGAGATATTATTTATAAAGTTAGTCGACGGCACTTCAAAGCGACTTGAGTACACAACCGAGAGATTAGAGGCCTCCCGATAGGCGGAGGGAGGGCCATCCCCCAGGAGGAGAATTATTCATAACTTTTATTGTTTTCCTTCTTGTAAAAGCACCTTTATTAACGTCCCTTTTGTGAGTACGCTAAACGTTTATTAATTTTTACCCCTCGCCCGACCCGATGAGGGCTTTTTGTTTTCCTTCCATTCCCAACCTTTTCTCAATTTTATTTTACAAAAATTAAACACTCGTTTGAGTTTCTTTTTTGTCTTTTTATTTATATTTTATTTTTGTAATTTTTAGTGATAGAAACCGCCTGACGAGGCTAATTTGCTAATTTATTGAGTTCGTATAAACAACAACAACAACAACAGCAAGCAAGCATCGAAAACAACATCAGCAGAAGCAGCAACACCAACAACAGCAGCAGAAACAGCAAAACCAGCAGCAACAACAACAGCAAAACCAGCAGCAACAACACCAACAACAACACCAACAACAGCAGCAGCAACAACAGCAACAGCAGCATCAGCAGCAGCAACAACACCAGCAACAACAGCAGCAACAACACCAACAACAACAACAGCAACAACACCAACAACACAACAACAGCACAGCACAACACCAACAACAACAACAGCAGCAACAACACCAACAACAACAGCAGCAACAACAGCAACACAGCAACAACAACAGCAACAACAACAGCAACAACACAACAACAACACAACAACAACAACACACAACAACACAACAGCACAACAACAGCAACACAACACAACAACAACAACAGCAACAACACGACAACAACGACAACAACACACAACACAGCAACCACACAACACACAACACAGCAACACACAACAACAACAACAGCAACAAACAACACCAACAACAACAGCACAAACACACAACAACACAACAACCAACAACAACACAACAGCACAACAACACACAACAACCACAACAACACAACAACAGCACAACAACACAACAACACAACAACAACAACACAAACAACGAACAACGACAACACAACGACAACACACACAACACAACACACAACAACACAACAACAACAACACAACAACAACAACAACACAACAACAACAACAACAACAACAACAACAACAACAACAACAACACAACAACAACACATACACCACAACAACAACAACACATACACCACAACAACAACACATACACCACAACAACAACAACAACACACATACACCACAACAACAACACCAACAACACCACAACAACAACAGCAAAACACAACACAGCAAAAACAGCACCAACAACAACAGCAAAACAGCACCAACAACAACAGCAAAACAGCACCAACAACAACAGCAAAAACAGCACCAACAACAACAGCAAAAACAGCACCAACAGCAAAAACAGTAACAACAACAGAAGTAGCAGCAAAAACAACAACAACAACAGCAAACGACAGAAAACAACAGAAAAACAACAGCATCAGCAACAACAGAAAACAACAGCAGCAGCAACAACAGAAAACAACAGCAACGAAAGAAAACAACAGCAAAAACAGCAAACATCAGCGACAAAAACAACAACAACAGAAACAACATCAACAACTTAAAAACCAACAACTGCCGTAGCAGCAGCAACAACAGCAACAGCACCACCACCACCAACAACAACTGCCGTAGCAGCAGCAACAACAGCAACAGCACCACCACCACCACCAACAACAACAACAACGAAAGCACCAACAGCAGCCGCAACTACAGCACCAACAGCAGAAGCATCCAACAACAGCAACAATGAAAAAATTAAAAATTCCGCATTTGAGGTAAATGGTGGCTTAATGATTCAAATCGAAGAAATAAAATATCAAAATTAGAAGAAAATTTCCTTATTTGAATAATAACGATATACATAATAACCACTTACCTACCACAAACTATGTAATTTATTTATGATCTGATAATTTTCATCTTTTTAGAGAAGGGAGAGCTAGAAAGCCGAGTTCGAAAAGTGACCCTCAACGCATTCTACCCGCAACGAAAGCAACTACCTACTTGACTGTAAAATCAGACAACCCCTCTAAGTTAAAGTTTTTTTTTTGTGTAACTGAACTACTAATTTTTTTAGCTTAAAAAAATACAGTAAAAAGGTAAGTAACCTTAAAAAATAAACAAAATAATAAAATAATCTAATATTATTACAGAGATGCCCAAGTATTGTTTAATAAACAAGTACACCAGTAACCTAATAGAAATAGAACCACCGGTAGGTGGAAATATTGTCAAATGTCCCAATATTTTATAATTGCTTAAGTATAATATTTATTCTAGCCCAATAAGATGCCTGATTTAAAAGTTTGATAGAATAAACAATGTAGTAATTCCACTCTTATTATAATATTTAGAATAAACTAAAACTATTGAATATATATATACACCATATTATAAAAAGGTAAGCTAAATTAGATTAATACCCTAAGTATAGAAGTTAAATAATTTTCTTCTTTTTAATATCCACCTTCCTGCATAGTATTATTACATAATATTTAAAAAATAATAATTTAAGTACCAACCTAGAAAAACAGGCACCTTAAAGCCTGTAGTTGACTGTATTGGCTGTCACCTAGAATCCAACCAAGAAGAAATAAAAGATCGATTTTGAGATATTGGCGCTATGTAGGGGCCATGAAAGAGTACTATCATCTGGTAGAACAACAAGGGGAAAAAAGATGAGAATCGTCCGAAGCTGGGTAAGTGGGGAAAATAGGTTACATGCATGGCAATAGGATATTACAAAAGGATTACTAGAAATCAAACCTCGTTTTTCATTATTCTGGAAATCACTTTTTGGTCACTTTTTTCCCCCTGGTATTAAATTTTTTAATTAAACCAAACATACCCTTAAACTTAGTAACTTGACGCTTTCTAGGAAAACATAAACGAAGCTTGTAAGTTTGGCTTCCGCTCACCAGATCGCAGAACCATCCAAGCATTGAATCCTTATAACTTTTTTATCCAAACTTGACGTTATTTTAATATTTTATTTATTGGGCCTGGCAGAGGCCCTTAAAAAAATCGTATGAATTAGTGATGTACAAACCCGAAAGAGAAGTGTTCACGAAAAGAGAGCGGTACTTAATTTTTTCCACCTTCATATTTCATCTCTTTCTTTTTTTACAAGAAAGTTATAAAAAAGAAAAATTTTTGAAAGGCTAAAAACTTCTCGGAAAGCCATTAAGAGTGTACTAAAGGCCCCCGGTTTTAGCTATATCCGAACCTGTATCTCCGATCTCCGGTTGTACTCAAAATTTTTTTGTGAAATTTTTTTCATTTTTTTATTTTTTTTAAATTAAATGGCGATCAACTAGCTTGCTCCTAAAAAATATTTTGCTAGGAGAAAAAATAGAATAATCTTATTCTCCGATTTGCTCCCGAACTTATGAACCGATTTTCGACTTTTTGGTCTCGTTTTTTCTAATATTTTTTGAAGATACTCCTAATGGAGTCGAATTTGATTTTTTTTAATTTATACAAGAAATAAAATCAAAAATCTGGAAGAATATTTTTTTGGAGCACATTAATAGTTCGGCATTTAAAAATCAACGAAATTTTAAAAAATAATTGTTAAAAAATTTTGAGTAGAACCGGAGATAATCGGAGAATACTAAGACCGGTGCCTTTAATACACTCTTAAGGAACCATTGAAAAAGGAATTTTAATAGTCAAAAGAGGTTGATTTTAATAGGTTATTGTGTACCAGATATATATTTTAAAGAATATATTGTTTTTATACAAGATACTTAGTACGTTTGAAATTAGGGCCTTAATATGGGCCTGTATTTCTTCAATTAAAGGATGGAAATGTCACTTTTCAAAGAACTGAATGGAACAAGATCAAAGGAAACGAAACCCTGCTCACTAACAGATTATGAGCTTACATTGTATACCTACCTAATTGACTGTAATAAAAATTATTTCATAATAAAGTAAAAAGTTTTTTAGAATTTCATTTCAAATTAGGTCTTTTATTTTTATTATATTTAAAAAAAAAGGTCTTGTCTGGTGGTTAGAGAATTGGGACTCCAGTAACAGAACTTTCTCAAAACGTGCCCTCCTAATTCCCTACTCATAGATGTGATAAAATTATTTATTTTTATTTATGTGCAAATTTGGTGAAGGTTTTTATGCCCGATAAAGATAAATAGTCAGATCGACCCTACGGGGTCTTCTTGACCCCTTCCCAAAATTCCGGTTTAGAAGGTGATACAATAATTTTTTGAAAATTAAAAAAAAAAAAAAAAAAAAAAATTTGGACTAGTCAGATCGACCCTACGGGGTCTTCTTGACCCCTTCCCAAAATTCCGGTTTAGAAGGTGATACAATAACTTTTTGAAAATAAAATTGGACTTGTAATAAGGAATGGGGAGTTTATTTTTTGCCGGAGGGGAAGGATGGAATGAATGGATAGGGAAGCACTTCCGTGTACAGGGAGACTTCCATCCCTTTAGGGCCTTCCCTTGTCCATCCAGTTGACAAACCTCGTTACTTTCATCAAACCTTGGGAGTTCCACTTTCATAACTACCAGACCAGACCTTTTTTTTAGTCAATTTTAGATTCGACGAAAGGTACTACTCATTGCCTCATTCCCCTAATACACCGTTTTTAGACTGAAGTGCTCACGTTCTAACCTCGACATTTAAATTATTTTTCTTCGCTTTTTCATCCTAAATGTCAAGCTGTAGACAACTTTAAAGCAACTAAAACTATTTTAACCTTTGAAAATGCAACTGTCACTCTAGAATCCACAAATGCTTTGATCTAAACCGTCCCTTTACAAAGATGAAAGTTCGGATCGCAATGAAATCTTTAGGGGACCTCTAGAGGGCGTATGGAGGACCAAAAATTTTAAGACTTTTCCAAAAGTTGATTTTTTGCACAAATGAGAGATGAGTAATAAAAATGTTATTAGAAGACAAAATAGAGAAGAAAATGAACCCGAAATGGCATGAAAAAGAGGAATGACGTGTACTTTAGTATTAAACTTATGTGCACAGAAGTAATTGTTTAATCGATAAGAGCCTATGCGTGAGGTCACTTACCAATTTTTTCCCTTCTTTCCGTTAAAAAAATGTCTACCTTTGTGGAATAAACTTAAAATGTTCCATGTCACCTTTTTTCAGTGGTATAGTCCAGTCAATCTAGGGTGTAAAATTGTTTCTCTAATGGTCCCCTGATTAACCAAAAAAAAAGTCCCCTACCGAAACCCCTGCGCTTTGGCGTCAGGAGCGTTTTTAAGGTGATTTTTTTCGTTTTTTCGCAACTATCTCGAAAACCGTTAGTCGTAGGCGAAATAATTTTTAGTACAAAATTAAAGATAATTAAATTTTATACAATTTTGAGCTAATACAATTTTTTGTAGGACCAAACGTACCTGAGCTACGAGGTGGAGAAAAAACGGAGTTTTCTATTTTGACCTCTGAAAGAGGGAAGACGTCATCTAATCAAAAAAGTGAACTTAATAAAAGTTGTAGAGAATTTAATTACCTTTTGAAAACAACTCTCAAAAGGCAATTAATAATAAATAGGCAGGGGTGGGCGTAAATTTCAAAAAATTTCAAAACAAATTTCATTCAAAAATTGAAATTTCAAAAAATTTTGTAAAAAGAAAATTAAAGCTTATAAAATTTATACAGATTTGACTTACTAAGATTTTTTCTAGGACCAAAGGTTTTTGAGCTAAGAGGCGACAAAAAAGGGGCATTTTTGAGTTTTTCCTATGAAAAAAGTCAGATTTTAGAAAAGTCGGAAAAAAGCAAGGAAGGCGTTTTCTAATCAAAAAAGCTTAGTAAGTAAACGTTGTAGAGAATTCAATTTCCATTTAAAATCAACTATCGAGAAGCAATTAACGATCAACATGTAGGGGTGGGGGTAAATTTAAAAACACAATTTTAACCCCAGAAGGACCTGTCGCCTCGTAGCTCAGATACATTTGGTCCTACAGAAAATCTTACTAGATCATATTTGTAGCAAATTTAATAACCTATAATTTTGTATTTAATAAATTTTTTGAAATTCGAATTTTTGAATGAAAATTGTTTTAAAATTGTTTGAAATTTCGCCCCCCCCCCGTCTATTTATCGTTAATTGCCATTTAAGAGTTGTTTTCAAAAGGTAATTAAATTCTCTACAACTTTTATTAAGTACATTTTTTTGATTGAATGACGTCTTCTGTCCTTTAGAGTTCAAAATAGAAATCCCCGTTTTTTGTCCACCTCGTAGCTCAGATACGTTTGGTCCTACAAAAAATTCGATTAGCTCAAAATTGTAGAAAATTCAATTATCTTTAATTTTGTTTTAATAATTATTTCGCCTACGACCTACGGTTTTCGAGATATTTGCGAAAAAACGAATCCCTATCATCTTCGTTCTTTATTTTTTGAAAATGAACTTCCTTGAAGGTCTGAAAGTGAATTTATCGAACGGTGTTCGACAAACGATCAGTGATAACGGGCTCGATGTCCTCTTTTTTCGGGAACAAAGGGCCCGCCCACTTATTAAAGTACTTTAAGGGCGAGAACATGTTTACTTCATATTCCATTCAATGTCCATTCTTCACAAACGAACTCAACTTGAGAAAAAATTTATTATTGACACACAAAAAATGCAAATAATCACACATATTTTTATGTTCTTAAATTAATTTATTTTCAAGTTTCGTCTATAATTCGAACCTAACAAAGTGTCACCAACTTGGAAGGAGGGAAAACGTTCAAAAGTTTACAGGGCCCTTCTTAAAGTTGTAATCATTTCCGTTTAATTGGTACCGCTCGTATAAAGTTACCTGAATTGTGTAAAATTGATTAACTCCCTTTTAAAAATTAAAGTAAAATAATTCTTTGTGCTCTGGAGGTCTTTTCTTTTCTCCCCGAGCCTCCTTTTGTGATCAATCAACCTGAAACTCCTTCATACACCGTCAACAGAAAAGTTGACGAGGTAAATTGATGGTTTCGAAGGGTGAGGGTTGGGAAAGGGTGAAAAAAAAAAGGTTTCCTATTGCTCTAGAAATTGTATTAAGGGCCTCCGATCTGCCCCATCGTTTTTAGAGCTCGAGAAAACCACGTAAAACAAGGTGCCCCGACGGAAAATAAGTGTTTCTTTTCAAGCTCTAGCATTCAATTTCACCCTCATATCATTCCAGCTTGTTTTCCCTTCATTTTCCGGTTATTCCACTCTCGAGAATCTGCTCAAACGAAAATTTTTTGTATGCTCATTCGAATGTGTAAACAAGACATTGAAAGAAACAAAAACCGAATCTCGTGCTGAGAACTAAAAAGAAAAGGTAGTTCTTCCTGTATCAATATTCGTAAAACGGGTAGTTCTTCCCGTATCCTTACTCGAAAACCGGGTAGTTCTTCCGGTTATCCGTACTCACAAAACTGGTAGTTCTTCGCGTAATCCGTACTCGAAAAGCGGATGGTTCTTCCCGTATCCGTACTCGAAAAACGGGTGGTTCTTTCCGTATCCGTACTCGAAAACAGGGTAGTTCTTCCCGTATCCTTACTCGAAAACAGGGTAGTTCTTCCCTATCCGCAAAACGGGTAGTTCTTCCCTATCCGCAAAACGGGTAGTTCTTCCCGTATCCGTACTCGAAAAACGGGTAGTTCTTCCCGTATCCTTACTCTAAAAACGGGTAGTTCTTCCCGTATCCGTACTCGAAAAACGGGTAGTTCTTCCCGTATCCTTACTCGAAAAACGGGTAGTTCTTCCCGTATCCTTACTCGAAAACGGGTAGTTCTTCCCGTATCCTTACTCGAAAAACGGGTAGTTCTTCCCGTATCCTTACACTAAAAACGGGTAGTTCTTCCCGTATCCTTACTCCAAAAACGGGTAGTTCTTCCCGTATCCGTACTCTAAAAACGGGTAGTTCTTCCCGTATCCGTACTCGAAAAACGGGTAGTTCTTCCCTATCCGTACTCGAAAAACGGGTAGTTCTTCCCGTATCCTTACTCTAAAAACGGGTAGTTCTTCCCTTATCCGTACTCGTAAAACGGGTAGTTCTTCCCGTATCCTTACTCGTAAAAAGGGTAGTTCTTCCCGTATCCTTACTCGTAAAAAGGGTAGTTCTTCCCGTATCCTTACTCGTAAAAAGGGTAGTTCTTCCCGTATCCTTACTCGTAAAAAGGGTAGTTCTTCCCGTATCCTTACTCGTAAAAACGGGTAGTTCTTCCCGTATCCTTACTCGAAAAACGGGTAGTTCTTCCCGTATCCTTACTCGAAAAACGGGTAGTTCTTCCCGTATCCGTACTCGAAAAACGGGTAGTTCTTCCCGTATCCGTACTCGAAAAAACGGGTAGTTCTTCCCGTATCCGTACTCGAAAAACGGGTAGTTCTTCCCGTATCCTTACTCGCAAAAACGGGTAGTTCTTCCCGTATCCTTACTCGCAAAAACGGGTAGTTCTTCCCGTATCCTTACTCGAAAACAGGGTATTTTTTCCCCGTATCCTTACTCGAAAAACTAGGTAGTTCTTCCAGTTATCCGTGCTCGAAAAACGGGTAGTTCTTCCCGTATCCTTACTCGAAAAACGGGTAGTTCTTCCCGTATCCTTACTCGAAAAACGGGTAGTTCTTCCCGTATCCTTACTCGAAAAACGGGTAGTTCTTCCCGTATCCTTACTCGAAAAACGGGTAGTTCTTCCCGTATCCTTACTCGAAAACCGGGTAGTTCTTCCCGTATCCTTACTCGAAAACGGGTAGTTCTTCCCGTATCCTTACTCGAAAAACGGGTAGTTCTTCCCGTATCCTTACTCGAAAAACGGGTAGTTCTTCCCGTATCCTTACTCGAAACAGGGTATTTTATCCCGTATCCGTACTCGAAAGACGGGTAGTTTTTCCCGTATCCGTACTCGTAAAACGGGTAGATTCTTCCACAGCCATAAACATAAAAAATGATATCTTTTTGAACTCTCCATACTTGAAAAAGTTCAATAATTGAGGAATGCACCAGACAAACTTTTTTCCTTTTATCCCTCCCAACGTCACTTGAATATACCTAGTTATTTGTAAAGGAAAAAAATTGTATTTGAAACGAGTAAGCCTAAGAAAGATTTGATAACTGAATTTCTTTGTCCGTTTCCTCTTATAATTTGATAGATGTTATAACCATACGTTCCAAGTGGATCTCATATTGATTTTATACGCAATCAAAGCTAAAGGGTTCTTCTTCGAAGTCCTCGGAGGAGGAAAATCATATAAAAAACAAGTTTCTCTGGTAGAAAAGTTTCTTTTTCGTGGCACAACAGAAAATTCCAACTTGATCCTTATTATATCTATATAAATATGTATTATAATTGGTTATATTCCTTTTGCGTTACGGAATAACAAGAAAATAAGAAGTTTTATAAAAAAGCTTCATCCCTTAAGGATCATACAAAAACATAAATCTGGCCTGGTGATGGAAATGGAATCCCCAAAACAGGAACTTTCTCAAAAATTTGGTGAAAATTGAAAATTTCGAGGTCATTCGTCAGGAGAGAATTTTTAGTTTTAAGTCGAAAATAAGTTGACTTTCAATAAAATTAGAGTGCATTGGCCATGTTATGGTTTCGTGTAAAAGATTCCTACATGTAGGTACGAGTTGGGTCGCAAAGGGGTGGGGGTTCTTGCGTGCGGAGGAGCAATAATAAGAATAATTCCCAAAGGTAGCAACGTTGCGCCTCACCAAATTATAATTTCGCCCTCCTCATTCGAATGCGGACGCAAGGGGCTCTCCGTCGACTAACCTCATCGAAGGGGAGAAAAAAATTACTTTTCGTTCATCCGGCTGCGTTCCGCCCTCCCAAAAATGGAGATTTCAGTAGAAAGCAAACGAGGAAACTACGCTCAAGATTTTTGTCGGCGAGGTTAAAATTATGTTTAGAAACCCATTCTTTAAGTCGATCACAATGAAAACTTTAAGAAGGAATCGAAAAGTTGAGATTGATGGAAGGTGAATTGAAATGGGCAGGAGAAGAATGATCAATGTTGCTGCGATAAAAGTTTTGCGGATAAACTGAACTCGAAATGGTGAATTCGCACACTAGCAAAACTTGAAGAATAATTAAAGCTTTTGATGAACAGCTAATTTTATATTAAGGGCCGCGAGAAAGAACGATAAGGGTCACTTTTTGGCAATTTTTCAGGAGACCGTTTTAGAAGTTTGAGGTCTGTTATTGACGAAGGTGCTGGCAGTTTGGGTGATTTAAAAATTTTGAGCGGTTTGGGTGGGAAGAACAGTTTGAAAAGTTTCGACGGTTAGGGAAGTTTTGGAGCTCTGGGCTGTTTGGATGATTTGGGAGGATTTTAGAGTTTGGGTGGTTTAGACGGTTTGGGAGGTTTAGCCATTTTTTGTGATTTGGGAGGTTTTTACAGTTTGGGCGGTTCGTGAGGTTTGGATGATTTGGGAGGATTTTAGATTGTAGGAGGTTTAGACAGTTTTTGTGATTTGGGAGGATTTTAGATTTTAGGTGGTTTATACAGTTTAGGAGGTTTAGACAGTTTTGGTGATTTGGGAGGATTTTAGAGTTTGGGTAGTTTAGACAGTTTGCGAGGTTTAGACAGTTTTGGTGAATTGGGAGGAGTTTAGATTTAAGACAGTTTGGGAGGTTTAACCATTTTTGGTGATTTGGGAGGATTTTAGAGTTTAGGTGGATTAGACAGTTTGGGAGGTTTGGGCATTTTTGGTAATTTGGGATGTTTTTACAGTTTGGGCAGTTCGGGAAGTTTGGATGATTTGGGAGGATTTTAGAGTTTGGGTGGTGAAGACGTTTTGGGAGGTTTAGCCATTTTTTGTAATTTGGGAGGCTTTTACAGTTTGGGCGGTTCGTGAGGTTTGGATGATTTGGGAGGATTTTAGATTGTAGGAGGTTTAGACAGTTTTTTTGATTTGGGAGGATTTTAGAGTTTGGGTAGTTTAGACAGTTTGCGAGGTTTAGACTGTTTTGGTGAATTGGGAGGAGTTTAGATTTAAGACAGTTTGGGAGGTTTAACCATTTTTGGTGATTTGGGAGGATTTTAGAGTTTAGGTGGTTTAGACAGTTCAGGAGGTTTAGACAGTTTTGGTGACTTGGGAGGATTTTTGAGTTTGGGTAGTTTAGACAGTTTTGGTGATTTGGGAGGATTTTACAGTTTAGGTGATTAGACAGTTTTAGGAGCGTTTGGGTCAATTATGTTTGGCTAATTTGGGAGGTTTTTACAGTTTGGGCAGTTCGGGAAGTTTGGATGATTTGGGAGGATTTTAGAGTTTGGGTGGTGAAGACGTTTTGGGAGGTTTAGCCATTTTTTGTAATTTGGGAGGCTTTTACAGTTTGGACGGTTCGTGAGGTTTGGATGATTTGGGAGGATTTTAGATTGTAGGAGGTTTAGACAGTTTTTGTGATTTGGGCGGATTTTAGAGTTTGGGTAGTTTAGACAGTTTAGGAGGTTTAGACAGTTTTGGTGATTTGGGCGGATTTTAGAGTTTGGGTAGTTTAGACAGTTTAGGAGGTTTAGACAGTTTTTGTGATTTGGCGGATTTTAGAGTTTGGGTAGTTATAGACAGTTTAGGAGGTGTAGACAGTTTGGTGATTTGGGCGGAGTTTAGATTTAAGACAGTTGGGAGGTTTAACCATTTTTGGTGATTTGGGAGGATTTTAGAGTTTAGGTGGTTTAGACAGTTCAGGAGGTTTAGACAGTTTTGGTGACTGGGGAGGATTTTTGAGTTTGGGTAGTTTAGACAGTTTTGGTGATTTGGGAGGATTTTAGAGTTTAGGTGGATTAGACAGTTTGGGAGGTTTGGGCATTTTTGGTAATTTGGGAGGTTTTTACAGTTTGGGCAGTTCGGAAGTTTGGATGATTTGGAGGATTTTAGAGTTTAGGTGGTGAAGACGTTTTGGGAGGTTTAGCCATTTTTGTAATTTGGTATGGTTTTACAGTTTGGGCGTTAGTGAGGTTTGGATGATTTGGGAGGATTTTAGATTGTAGGAGGTTTAGACAGTTTTTGTGATTTGGGAGGATTTTAGATTTTAGGTGGTTTATACAGTTTTAGGAGGTTTAGACACGTTTTGGTGATTTGGGGATTTTAGAGTTTAGGTGTTTTAGACAGTTCAGGAGGTTTAGACAGTTTTGGTTACTGGAGGATTTTAGAGTTTAGGTGGATTAGACAATTTGGGAGGTTTGGGCATTTTTGGTAATTTGGGAAGTTTTTACAGTTTGGGCAGTTCGGGAAGTTTGGATGATTTGGGAGGATTTTAGAGTTTAGGTGGTGAAGACAGTTTTAGTAATTTCGGAGAATTTTAGAGTTTAGGTGGTTCAAATAGTTTAGGAAGTTTGGGCATTTTTAATGATTTGGGAGGTTTTTACAGTATGGAAGGTTTCGGCTGTTTTGGTGGATTGGGAGCATTTTAGAGTTAGGTGGTTAGACAGTTATGGTATTTCGGAGAATTTTAGAGTTTAGGTGGTTCCAATAGTTTAGTGAAGTTTGGGAATTTTTAATGATTGGGAGGTTTTTACAGTATGGAAGGTTTCAGCTGTTTGGTGATTTGGGAGGATTTTTAGAGTTAGGTGGTTTAGACAGTTGTGACGTTGGCCATTTTTGGTGATTTAGGAGGTTTTTAGGTTTTGGTGATTGAGAGGATTTTTAGAGTTAGGTGGTTTAGAATGTTTGGAAGGTTTGGCAGTTTTTACAGTTGGAGATTTTAGTAGTTGGAGGTTTTTACAGTTTGGGCAGTTTGGTGATTTGAGATTATTTAGAATTTAGGTGGTGGTTTAGACAGTTCGAGAGATTTGGAGGATTTTAGAGTTTGGTGGTTTAGACAGTTGGGAGGCTTAGAAAGTTTTGGTGATTTGGGAGGATTTTAGGTGGTGTTAGACAGTTTTTGTGATTTGGGGAGGATTTTAGAGTTTAGGCGGTTTAGACAGTTTGGGTGATTTGGGAGGATTTTAGAGTTTGGTAGTTAGACAGTTTTGGTGATTTGCGAGGATTTTGAGTTTAGGTGGATTAGACAGTTTGGAGGTTTGGGTTATTTTGGTAATTTGGGAAGTTTTTACAGTTTGGGCAGTTCGGGAGTTTGGATGATTTGGGAGGATTTAGAGTTTAGGTGGTGAAGACAGTTTAGTAATTTCGGAGAATTTAGAGTTTAGTGGTTCAATAGTTAGGAAGTTTGGGCATTTTAATGATTTGGGAGTTTTACAGTATGGAGTTTCGGCTGTTTTGGTGGTTTGGGAGCATTTAGAGTTTAGGTGGTTTAGGCAGTTTTTGGTGATTTGGGAGGATTTTAGAGTTTGTGTGGTTTAGACAGTTATGGTAATTCGGAGAATTTTAGAGTTTAGGTGGTTCAAATAGTTTGAATTAATCAAATAGTAAAATCAAATAGTTTGGAAGTTTGGGAATTTTCATGATTTGGGAGGTTTTTACAGTATGGAAGGTTTCGGCTGTTTTGGTGGTTTGGGAGCATTTAGAGTTTGGTGGTTAGGTCAGTTTTGGTGATTTGGAGGATTTTAGAGTTTTGGTGGTTTAGACAGTATGTAATTTCGAGAATTTTAGAGTTTAGGTGGTTCAAATAGTTTGAATAATCAAATAGTAAAATCAAATAGTTTGGAAGTTTGGGAATTTTTAATGATGTTGGGAGGTTTTTACAGTATGGAAGGTTTCAGCTGTTTGGTGATTTGGGAGGATTTTAGAGTTAGGTGGTTTAGACTGTTTGGAAGGTTTGGGCAGTTTTTACAGTTTGGAATTTTTAGTAGGTTTGGAGTTTTTACAGTTTGGGCAGTTTTGGTGATTTGAGAGGAGTTAGAGTTTAGGTGGTGTTTAGATAGTTCGGGAGATTTGGCAGTTTTTGTGATTTGGGAGGATTTTAGAGTTTAGGTGGTTAGTCAGCTTGTGGATGATTATGTAGGATTTGAGTTGAGGAGGTTTTTACAGTTTGGGAGGTTTTGTCATAAGAAAGTTTTGACAGTTGGGCGGTTAACACATATAATTATTTGCATAAATACAAATAATGTTGCAATACAATTGACTCGCAATTTTTATAAATAAAACATATAGAAATCAAAAACTTTCGTGACTATTTTTAGGACGTAATTATAGGGCAAACCCATGATGAAGTATCAACTCTGACGAATGAACTCTTTCGTGGTATTTTATTTCGGGTTATACCAGTGATGCCACAAATTAGTCCACCTAAAATAAACCTTTCATTCCCAACACAATAAATCGACGAAAAAATACAATTTCCGTGATCCCCAGAGCTCTTGATCACAAATACATAGGAATCTAGTCCGGCAGCCTCTTGACGACCACCTCAATAGCCTCTTTCCAACGGAAATCCTCTAAAAGGTAGAAGAAGATGGGTTGTTATGATCGGATAAAGTTTGGTTCTTTTGAGCCAAATCCAAACTTTGAAAATCCCAAACAAGTAGGATGTCACCTCAGAAAAGTTGGAACTTTATAACCCTTCATGGTACCTCATTATTTTCAAGTTTTATTTATATCGACGGAATGGATAGTTTTGCTTTGACCAAGTTATATTGCGGATTTTATGTTTTTTAATTAAATCCAAATAAAGGAAAACCGTTTTGAATTTATTCGTTTTACGAGCGTTACGTGACTGAATAAGGGGAAACATAGACTAAACCATCAATACCTACGGCTTTACCTGATTTATGCCTCTTGGCGCGCGCCGCAAACCTTCATCCTTCCTATTGTCATCTTTAAATGTTACTTTGATTTTGTGGTTTTTCGAGGAAAATTATTAATTAAAATGTTGATTTTGAGGTTTTTTTGACGAAAATTTGGGTTTATAAAATGTTGATTTTGAGGTTTTTGATGAAATATTGGTTCTTAAATAATGTAAATTTTAAGCTTTTGGACAAAAAATAGCCTTAAAATGTTTATTTTGAGGTTTTTGACCAAAATTTGTCTTTATAAAATGTTGATTTTGAGGTTTTTGATGAAAGATTGGTTCTTAAATAATGTAAATTTTAAGGTTTTGGACGAAAATAGCCTTAAAAATGTTGATTTTGAGGTTTATAACGAAAAATAGTAGTCTCTTAAAACCTTCATTTTGATAGTTTTTTGACGAAAAATTTGGCTTTATAAATTTTGAGGTTTTTTGACGAAAATTTGGGTTTAAGAAATGTTGATTTTGAAGTTTTTGATGAAAGATTGGTTCTTAAATGATGTAAATTTTAAGGTTTTTGACGAAAAATTGCCTTAAAACGTTAATTTTGAGGTTTTTGACCAAAATTTGTCTTTATAAAATGTTGATTTTGAGGTTTTCGATGAAAGGTTGGTTCTTAAATAATGTAAATTTTAAGTTTTGGACGAAAAATAGCCTTAAAATGTTGATTTTGAGGTTTATATTGAAAAATTGGATCTTACAGAGTTCATTTTGACGAGGTTTTTGACGAATAATTGGCTATTAATATGTTGATTTGGCAATTGGTGGTTGAATTTTCCACTTTTTACAAAAATTTCATTAGATTTCTCTACCCGAGAAAAAATTAATAGCGAAAAAGTGGTGTAAAATGTCACTTTTCACGTTTTTTTATTATAACTGGCCCTAGAGGCGTCCTAGGACCCTGAAATTTGGTGAGTAGGTTTCATTTTAGATGTTAAATTGTTACTTATATGCCAAATAAAAAGAAAGGCTATAGGGGGATAAGGTATGGTAAAATGCCCTTGAACCATTTGGCCCGAGAAAAATACCCAAAGATACCTCTTGGTGTACCTAATAACTTCCCTTAATTTTGGATCGAAAACCCCAACGGTTTTGGAGAAAATCGCGTTTTTCTCGGTTCAGAAAAACCTAAATATCTCGAGAACTAATGATGCCACAGAGTCCGGCTTTTTTTCAAAATGTAGAGCTTTTTTGGGCCCATCTTCTAGTATTTTTTTCAAATTTTTCAAACCATCAGAAAGCCGCGAATTTTGACAAAAAAGATTTTCAGAGCGCGAAAAAAAATGTTCCCGATGAGGTGGCACAAAGATATTAATACCATTTGTTCATCTACTAGTTACAAACTTACCAGAATTTTTTCAGAATTTTCGAAGTGGTGGAACATGGTTTTGCAAAGGTTTTTCTCAATTTTTTTTGTATTTTTGGCTTACGATGGGTGCTAAAAAGGGCATCCAGCTATTATTAGTGATACTACATCAATAAAATATTCCGATATACCATAAAAATGCTCTCCCGAGGAGACGTTGCCCCCAAAAAGTCAAAAAAACGAATTTTTGGAAATCGTCGTAAGTTCTATGTATTCGCATGGTAAATTGCACGAGGAATCCAATGGTTTCAATAAAAAAATTCTAAAAAAATTATATCACCTGTTAAAGCCAAAAATCCGCATCGGTGGGACCTAAACCTCACGGATTCGAACCAAGCTTAGCAAACATGAAGTAGCAACCATTCAAAACAATATTTGAGCCACCAAAGGTCGACTAGAGGGGCTAGAAACCTCTTTGAACACAAAAATTAAATTTTCTAAAATCGACATGACGATAATTGAATCCCAAGTAAAATTGCTCTAGAAATTCAATGGTTTCAATTAGAAAATTCTAGGATCAATACTTATCCCGTTTTGACAAAAAAAAAGCGCTTCAATCATCCAAAAGTGGTTATTTTTAATGAAACCCAATAAAATATTAGTCCTAGAATTTTTTTTATTGAATCCAATGAATTCCTAGAGCAATTTTACTTGGGATTCAATAATCGTCATGTCGATTTTAGGAAAATTAATTTTTTTGTCTTCAAAGAGGTTCCACCCCTCTCTAGTTGACGTTTGGTAGCTCAAATGTTGTTTTGTATGGTTTCTACTTCATGTCTGCTAAGTTTGGTTCAAATCCTTGAGGTTTAGGACCCGCCGATGCGGATTTTTGGCTTTAACAGGTGATATAATTTTTTTGGAATTTTTTTTTATTGAAACCATTGGATTCCTCATGCAATTTACCATGCGAATACATAAAGCTTATGACGATTTCCAAAAATTCATTTTTTTTGGATTTTGGGGGCAACTTTGGGGAGCATTTTTATGGAAGATAGGGATATTTTATTCAAGTAGTATCACTAACCATTGCTTGTTACCCTCTTTAGCAACCATCGTAAGCCAAAAATCATGGAAAATTCATAAAAATACATGAAAATATAGAAAATCCTTTGCAAAACCATGTTCCACCACTTCGAAAATTCTGAAAAAATTCTGGTAAGTTTGTAACTAGTAGATGAACAAATGGTATTAATATCTTTGTGCCACCTCATCGGGAACATTTTTTTTCGCGCTCTGAAAATCTTTTTTGTCAAAATTCGCGGCTTTCTGATGGTTTGAAAAATTTGAAAAAAATACTAGAAGATGGGCCCAAAAAAGCTCTACATTTTGAAAAAAAGCCGGACTCTGTGGCATCATTAGTTCTCGAGATATTTAGGTTTTTCTGAACCGAGAAAAACGCGATTTTCTCCAAAACCGTTGGGGTTTTCGATCCAAAATTAAGGGAAGTTATTAGGTACACCAAGAGGTATCTTTGGGTATTTTTCTCGGGCCAAATGGTTTCAAGGGCATTTACCATACCTTATCCCCCTATAGCCTTTTTTTTTAAATTGGAGAAGAACATTATTGTAGTAATTAAACGAATTCCAGGAAAAAGTGGGACATCTCAGTTATTTGAAAGTTGAAACAGACATAATCGTATTGTTTTTATAATGGTGAATATGAGTAAAAGTTTTATTGGATCAGTGAGCCATGTTAGTTGAGGGTAAAAAGTGAAGAGGATTTCTTATAAATCGAGATATCCAACTAACGTCAACTTCCCGCTCGGGTCCTTTGTCGCTTTTATTCCTTTCCCCATTAAATTGTTTGAAAACGTCTAATCAAACTTTCAAACAATTACCATGTAAATTACATCGGTTTTATTTAAAGTTATTAATACACTATTGACACAAAAACGAAATATGTATAAATTATCAAAGTGAAAGGTGTCAGAAAATCATCTTTTCTTCTTCTTCTTCATTAATATATAATATAATCAACAAGAATAACACTTCTATCATTTCTGCTACACAAAGAAGGGGTATAAATTCTGCAAAGAAAGGTGTTATGTGTCCAGCGAAATTCATAAATTAGAATCCATAAAAATTGGACATTTTGCTAAACTTTGTTGGGTTTTGGTTTGTTTTCACGTTCCAGGGAGAGTTTGTTGGGATTCATTTTTTGAGGGATTTAGACCATTTTTGCATGGATTATGAATTAATATCCGACAAAGAAAGGTGTGGTAATCCAGCAAAGTTAAAAATATGCAAAAACCAACAAAAATTCTTCAAAAATTGCCTTACCTAATTCAGCAAAAAATGGTGCCTAGTCCCGCAAAAACTTTATAAATTAGAATCCCACAAAACTGGACTTTTTGCTGGACTTTTGTTGGGTTTTGTTTTGATTTTGAAGTACTTGGGAGACTTGTTGGGTTTAATTTTCGATGGATTTAGACCATATTTTTTGCTGGATTCTAAATTCGTTATTTTAAAAAATGTGTGGAAACCCAGCAAAGTCGAAAAAAATAAACCCACAAAGTTCTGCAAAAATTGTCTCAATCCAGCAAAGAAAGGTCGTTTAATGTCGAGCAAAAACTCAAAAAATTTGAATCCTACAAAATTGGACACTTTCCAAAACTTTGTTGGGTTTTGGTTTGTTTTGACTTTTGAAGTACTTGGGAGACTTTGTTGGGTTTAATTTTTATGATGGATTTAGAAAATTTTTGCTGGATTCTGAATTAATACCCAACAAAGAAAGGTGTGGAAATCCAGCAAAGTTAAAAATGCAAAACCAACAAAATTCTGCAAAAAGTGTCTCAATCCAGCAAAGGAATTCATATCCAGCAAAAATTCATAAAATTAAAATCCCACAAAATTTGACATTTTGCTGGACTTTGCTGGGTTTTGGTTTGTTTTGAAGTCCTGGAAGACTTTGTTGGTTTTAATTTTTTGATGGATTTGGACAATATTTTTTGCTGGATTCTAACTTCGTATTTTAAAAAGTGTGGAAATCCAGCAAAGTCGAAAAGAATAAACCCAACAAAGTTCTGCAAAAAGTGTCTCAATCCAGCAAAGAAAGGTGTTAGTGTCCAGCAAAAATTCATAAAATTAGAATCCCACAAAATTGGACATTTTGCTGGACTTTGTTGGCTTTTGGTTTGTTTCGAAGTCCTGGGAGACTTTGTTGGGTTTAATTTTTTGATGGATTTAGACCATATTTTTTGCTGGATTCTAAATTCGTATTTCAAAAAGTGTGGAAACCCAGCAAAATCGAAAAGAATAAACCCAATAAAGTTCTGTAAAAAGTGTCTCAATCCAGCAAAGAAAGGTATTCAAGTCCAGCAAAAACTCATAAAATTAGAATCCCACAAAATTGGACATTTTGCTGGACTTTGTTGGCTTTTGGTTTGTTTTGAAGTCCTGGGAGACTTTGTTGGGTTTAATTTTTTGATGGACTTCATTTTTGCTGGATTCTTACATTCAACATATCTAACTGGATTAGCACATTTGGTCTTCAAATTGTTCGCACTAAAAATCTGTTGCTGGGAGCGATTTAAACTTTAAAAACAACCAAAAAAAAAAGTTCATTTTTTTCACTTTTTAAGGGTGTTTTTTCTCATGGAAATTTTTTTAAGATTCGTGTTCCTTCGCCTCAAAAAACATGGGAAAATCGTATTTTTGTTGGAAATCTTCGACATAAAAATACGTCATTTATTTGGTGTGGATGCAGTAAATTAGGTCATAAAAAATGTTTACCTCAAAAACGACTTCAGAATCGTGTTTATAACCCTAAAAACCGTAAGAAATCCTATTTTAGGAGGAAATCCGCTGCTTCTCGAGGCTATTTTTCCAATTCGCATTAAGCTAAGGAATTATGTTTCCAGTAAACATGAACTTTAGCATTTTATCTCGTGATTCATTTGTCAATTTAGAAAGGAATAATGATTATTGATTAGATGTTTTGTCACAGAAGTGCGTTCAACCTTCCGAAAAACCGAGAATGATCGCCTTTCGATTACCCCCTTCAGGACATTTTTTATTTTTCTTCTTCAAGAAAACAATCCACAGGAGTAAAAAGTCCCAGAATATCTACTTTTTCAACATTTCGAAAATTCACTCTTGTGACCCCATGGCCTCTGTTTATTGACCAATTTTTTTAACAGATGAATTGATGGACGGAGATCCATGTCACGGTATTCACCTATCCAAGTTGTGCATGGATTCCCTGAAAAGGCTACAGATCCAGCATCCTTACCTTCAGGGGCGGACTGGGACCTTAGGGTGTGGGTGGGTTTTCAGTTAAGGGGGCGCAGAAAATTTTGACAGAAAATTGGCTCTTAGAAAAATATATTCAGCAAAAACAGAGGTTCCCAAACTTTTTCACAGTGCCCCCCTTTTAAACAAATGACAAAAGAAATTGCACTTAAAACGTTGATTTTGAGATTTTTTGACAAAAAAAATTTGCTCTTATAGCCATGATTTTTAGGTTTTGACAAAAAATTGCAAATTTAAAGTTGATTTTGAGGTTTTTGACGAAAATTAGGCATTAATAAATGTTGATTTTGAGGTTTTTGACGAAAATTTGGCTCTATAAATGTTGATTTTGAGGTTTTTGGACGAAAATTAGGCATCATAATAGTTGATTTTGAGGTTTTTGGACGAAAATTAGGCATCATAAATGTTGATTTTTTTTTTTTACTAAAATTAGGTTTTACAAATGTTGATTTTGAGGTTTTTGGACGAAAATTAGGCTTCATAAATGTTGATTTCGAGGTTTTTTTAACCAAAATTGGGCTTTACAAATGTTGATTTTGAGGTTTTAGGACGAAAATTAGGGTTTAAAAATGTTGATTTTGAGGTTTTTGGACGAAAATTAGGGTTTAAAAATGTTGATTTTGAGGTTTTTGACGAAACTTTGGCTTTTAAATGTTGATTTTGAGGTTTTTTTGACGAAAATCAGACTTCACACATGTTGATTTAGAGGTTTTATTTACTTTTTTTGGACGAAAATTAGGCTTTACAAATGTTGATTTTGATGTTTTTCACGAATTTTTGAAGATATTTGCACACAAAAAAAAATCTCGAGCTT